>PISW01006737.1:0-102839 GCA_004023785.1 Mungos mungo | reverse complement strand
GGAGCTCCGTGTTACCAACCGAAGGGAGGGCCCTCACCAGCCCCTCCTGAACCCCCACTAACACACTCAGACTTGTGCCTCCACCTGGCTGTGCCCTCGGGGTGCACCTGCCCCCCAGCCGCCCCCCCAAGCCTACAGAGAGATCCCTCACAAGGCCCCGCCGCCAGCCCAGGCTAGAGAGGCAAGCTGACTGAGAAGCAAGTGGCCCGTGGCCTCTCCCCCCAGACCCCCAGGGGCTCGGAGCGCCCCTCAAGCCGCCAGGGCCAGCCGGGTGCCAGGGGGCTCCTGGAGCGGTCACCCCCGGGCAGAGGTGAAGGCCGCAGAGAGGGGTGCGTTGCACAAGCAAGGAAGCAAAGGTTAGAGAAAAAACAAATGTGATAAGGCAGCTTTTGATCCCGTTTCCACGAAAGGGCCCTCCTGGTCCCCACCGCGTGGCCAGCAGGGAAGTCTGCCAAGGCAGCTCGCCCTCACCCAGTGGCAGCCCTGTCCTGCAGGGAAGGGGCTGGGACCCCACAGCGTCTTCCTGTCTTTGCTGTTGAGCAGGCGGGCGGGCCTCACTCTCAGAGATGGTGGCAGTGGGGGGCAGGGTGCTCCGAAGGCCCCCGTGTCAGGGCCAGGCCCTTGTCCCCATCCCAAGGCCCCCTGCCCAGGGCCACCCTCCCGGAGGCTTCTCAGTGCCCTGAGCCGCAAGACCACGGGACAGCACCTTTTGGCCACAGGGAGCTGAAAGCAAATGGGGAAAGAGGCCTGGGTGAGGAAGGGCGGGGGAGGTGGGTCGTGGCCAGTGGTCTGCAGATCCAAACAGGGGCCCCTCCAGGCCTCAGCTTCCCTCTCGGGTGGTGGAGAGCTGGGGTGTGTGTGTGTGTGTGTGTGTGCGCGTGCGCACGTGTGCAGTGTGATTCCCCGCTGCCCGAGTCTGTAGAGTGTGCCTGGGACCCCTGGGCACATCTGCTCCGGGACCTTGGTGGGGCGGGGGTAGGGGATCTGGGGCCTGGGGGGGCGGGGTGAGCCCTGCTGCTGACCCTGAAGTCCCTCCCGCCGGCCTCCTGGCCTCTGGTCTGGCCCTGCCCCTGCTGCGGAGTCTTCTCTGGCTGCCCAGCACCTGGAGGAGGATGGCGTGCGGGTGCCCCGGCTCTCACACCTGTCGGCCACGGACCTGGGGATGTGTCTCCCACGTTCCTGGCTGCTCTGGCCTCCCCTTGGTGTCCTTGTTTCCAGCTCTTCCTAAACAGCCCCCTTTTGCCTCCTCTGAAGGGCCCCGCCCTGGGCGGCTCTGCTGACCCCCTCCTGCCCCCAGGGGTCCCCAGGACTCCTGCTCTTCCCTCACCATTCTACCTTCCAAACATCCCTGGGATCCCTTCCCCCACCCGGCCCCACGCGGCCCCCTTCCCTGGCTCTGCCCCATTTGCCCCTGGATTCTGCCATCACCGGGCTTCCACCCATTCCCCACCCTGGGCCTCCACCCAGCTCTGGGGCCCAGCTCGCCCAGCCTCACCCCTGCAGCCTCTCAAGGGCCCCTGGCAGCACCACACCCCTTCCCTCCCAGGCCTATCCCAGAGCTGCCCAGTGGCCTTCCTGCATCCCAAACTCCACCCCAGGGTGCCCCTGGAGTCCCCTCCCTGAAAGGTCTCAGTCCCTAGCTGGGCCCAGGGTGGGGCCTCCAGCTTCCTTCTCCCAGGAGGCTGGCCCTGGGGGGTGGGGAGGGAGAGCTCAGAGACCAGCTGCTGCCAGGAGGCCAGAGCTTTGGGGAGCAGTTGGGGGTGGGCACGGTTCCCAGCTTGGGGACAGGGCTGGGGGACCATCATGAGCCACGAGGTTCCAGACACAAATGGCCTTCCCTGGGAGCTGCTGAAATTTTGTTGTCTCCTGCGCCCCCTTGAGGTCAGTGGCCATCATGACATCCTCTGTGGCCACTGAGGTGGGGTTTTTGGGGGGGTACTGGTTGCAAGCACCCCACCACACTGGGTCCCTCCTCTGGGTCCTCTGCCTGCAGGAAGGACCCTCTTTACCCTTCCCTGAGACCAGGACCCTCACCGGACACAGGCCCCTCGGCTCCTGGGCCCTGCAGACCTGCCCCAAGGGAGCCCCAAAACTGGCCTCAGCAGAAGTTAGCTCCAGCCCAGGCTGAGCCCCAGCGCCGCGGGCCTGCCGCAGGCCCTCGCGTTTGCTGCGGTGTCAGGGACATGGCACTCCTCCAGGCAGCGCTGGAGGCAGAGCTTCAAGGCCGGAGCCCTTAAGCCAGGCCCGGGGTGGGGGCGTCTCCTTGAGAGGCCAGTCCCTTGGAGGCCCCCCCCCAGCAGTAGTGGCAGCCCCCCCAGGGCCTGCTGGTGAGCCTGAGTCTAGAGTCAACACAGGTAAGAGGACGTGCAGCCAGGAGGCATCGGCCTGTCCGATACCCACCTCCCCGCCGCTGCCTCCCCAGCAAGGTGGCCTCCCATGACCATTCGGCCATCTCCCCACCCCACGGGCCCTGGAGCGGGAGCTGCAGTTCGGGGTCTGCAGGCCAGGCCCTGGCTGTTGGGGCTCACTGGGGAGGAGCACGGGGCCATGTGTCCCAGACTCTGCGGAGCTGCTGGAAGCCGTGGATGAACTCAGGGGCAGGCGCTCTGCAGGCCGCGGGCCAGGGGGCTTCTGAGGAGCCGAGGCCCGAGGTGGCCCCATGGGACAGTGGGTGGCTCGCTATGAGGCAGGAAGGGGGGCCAGCTGGGGTGCTGGCCCCTGATGTCCTGCTTCACCCAGGCAGGGCACTGACACACCCGTGTGTCCCCTCGGCCGAGGGCTGGGAGTCCTGGGGTCCCAGAGGACAGCAGCTCAGCCTGGGGTCATGGCTGGGGAGACCTCGGTACACCTATCTCTGTAGCCAGAGCACCCCCGAAGAACCCAGGGGTCAGGCTGGGGCTTGTGACGGCAGGGCAAGGCAGGAGGGGGCACCGAGGAGGGGAGAGGAAGCTGAGCTTGAGGGGCCCCCATGGAGGTGGAGGGCTCTGGGCTGTGCAGGTGTGGGTGCTGGCCTCCAGATGCTTCCAGCAGGAAGAGGGCCCAGGAGACGGGGGCCTGCTCCGCCCTTGGTGCCGAATGGTCATGGGAGGCCAGCCCACAGGCCAAGACCCCACCTGCTGCCTGGCGGGTAGAGGGAGACCCGGGCCTGGGGACACTCTGGCTCTGTGGAGGTTGGTGGCGGGATGGCAGCCCACTCCGAGGCCCATGATGCCATTCCGTGGGTGCCCCAGGGCCTGCAGGGGGGCCACCATTGCCAAGTGCAGCCACGGAGACTTCCGAGTGCGCTCACCTCCCCGCCCTTGGCTCCGTGAGCCCCTGGGCTACGGGAGGGCCCAGCTCAGGCGCTCGGCACCCAGGCCCCTGGTCACTCCTGGAGCTGCCCCAGTGCCCTTCCCCGCCAGCGCTGGGCCTCCTCTGGGCACACGGGGTCTGTGCCCTGCTCTGGACTTGAGGACCGGGCAGGAGTAGGGTGCCCCACCCACCTGCACACCTCTCCAGGTCACATCTGGGGACTTGCTCAGGCACAGAGCTGGCCTGGGCTCATACTGCTGTGGCCACAGCCTCAGGCCTTATCTGGACCTCCAGCCTCCCTCCGGAACCTTAGCGCCCCGGGGCCACTTCCCTGCCAGAACCACGCCAAGGCCAAGGCTAATTTGGGCTTCGACGGGACAATAAGCTGTTATCTGACTGAGGGCCCCAGCGGCCTGGCCTGGCGCAGCTCGAGGAGGGGGTCCCCAGGGGCTGCCGGCGGGCAGGGACCACCCCCAGCCCTGAGCTTGAACCCTGGTGAGGGGCGGCCCCACCGGGTGCCTGCCTAGCCCTCCTCCGTCAGCATTCCGGTCCCTCACACCCCTTGACCTACCCTCTCAGCAACCCTGGAATTCTTGGAGCGAGGACCCCCGGGGCTCCGAGAGGGACAGCAGGCCTCCAGGCGGCATTTGGAGAGAGGGGCCGCCTGCCCAGCGATTCTGAAGGGGGCCCTGGACCGGACCCCTGGCCGGGTCCGTGACGTCCCTGGGTCCTGCTTCAGGCATGTTCTGCAGGGACTCGGCAGCCCTGAGGCCGTGGGGACGGACAGGCCCCTGTGGCCTCAGGAGTAACTCAAAGCAGAGTCCCTGGTGTTTGAGTTCTGGCGGCTGACTCCCCACCTGCTCGTTGCTCTGTCCGGCCCTTGTGCTCTGACAAAGGCCTGGCCCCCTCCCTGCCTTGCCCTGCAGGGCCCCCGCCTCTCCCCTGCTGCCCCAACCTGGTGAGGGTCTGCCTGCTGTCCTGCTCTGTCCACTTCCTCATCTGCTGCATGCTTCTGGCCCATCGGTGGCCTCAGCTCCCTCCTGTCCCACCAGCCCCTCCCCGAGATCCCCGAGGGCCCCCGAGGAAGTGGGCCGCTCCGCTGCTGCCCCCGACTTGCGGGACCCTCCCTCCCACGGCCTGAGGCAGCTTCCTTCTCAGAGCCTCGGGAAAAACACAGGAAACAGGATTAGTGAGGAAGGGGAAGCCAGGCCCCCTGAGAAGGCCTCTCCTGGCGGCTCGGCTCGGAAATACCTGTCCCCGAGGAAGCCGGTGGCCGGACCGTGACACCCTGGCCTGGCTCAGCTCTGGCGGGAGGGAGCGGGGCGCAGGGAGATGGGGGCCCCGGCTGGGTGGCGTGGAGCCCACGGGGAGGCCTGACCGCACCGAAGCCGGGGGCGTGCTCACCCCAGTCAGGGCTGAGGCCGGACAGGAGTCCGAGAAGGGCCATGGCCCTCGGGACAGAGGGCCCCCCCTGGGGTGCGGGGAGCACAGGGGTGGACCTGCTGGGTGGGGTTTGGGAAGGAGCTCTCTCCAAAGGTGACCAAGTCCTCTTCTGGCCCTTTTGTCCCCCAGCTCTCCCCGGGGACAGCACCGAGGGCTGCTGGTCTCCACCCCCACGGCCAGGATTGGGGCCCTTCGGGCGCCGGGCACACCAGGCCACCTCCGTCCGTGGGGCAGATGGGGCACCTCTGCCTCCCGCGGCAGCCACTCTTGTCTGCCCGGGGCCGCAGGCCTGGGACCGGGCTCTCCCGTCCAGGGTCTGGCGCGGGTCTCCCTTATGGGGGTGTTTGCTGAGCCCTTGCTCCCTGAGAATGGACAGCTGGTCTCCAACAGCAGAGCCCTTGGTGGCCCTAAGCAGGAGGCAGTGGGGGGCATTTAGGGGGACGCCGGTTAGGTTAGGGAAGGTGGAGGCCAAGCATACGAACTGCCAAGCAGTGAGGGGTGGCGGGGGGGGGGGGGTGACAGGGCAGGGAGGGTGCCTCGGGTAGTGTAGGAGGCCCGCCGGGCGTGGGGGCCCAGGCCAGGGACACCGGTGCAGCCCCCAGATTGGGGAGCGGGCCTGGTGCCGCCCAGATTTCTGGGGCTCTTGGACGGTCCTCCCCAGCCCTTCCTGCCCTGGTGCCCTGGGCTGCATGGTCTGAGCCCAAGTGTGGTGGGGGTGCTTCTGCTCAGACCCACTTGTGGTTTCTCCCTGCCCTGCGGGCCGGCCCAGGGCCTCTGTGGACGCGCGTGGGGGCAGGCGTGGGCCTCCCTGGCCGCCGCTCCGGCCCTCGGGCTGCCCAGCGGGGCGGGGGTGGGGGTAGGGAGCGTGCAGCCGGAGCCCCAGTGTGGCGTCCGGGACGGTCGGGTCTGAAGCCACCCCTTCCGCCCTCAGAGCCACCTGCTCCCGCCACGGGCCCACTCCTCCCTGCCCTTTTCTCCCTGAAAAAGATTTTGAGGGATTTCTTAGAAAGAGCAGTTAGCGAGAGCCGCAGGCCCGCGAGGTCCAGGAGACTCCGAGCCCAGCCCAGCCCGCTTCCTCCCCGCCAGGAACGCAGGGTCCCAGGGAGCCAAGGACGCAGGCGGCCAGCCTACCCAAACTCCGCTGTCGCCCAGGAGCAGGGAGACTTTCCTTCCCAGCTTCGGAGGCCCTGTGCGGGGGGGGGGGGGGGGGGCCACGGACGCCTCTGACGGTCCAGACTCTGAAGCCGGCGAGCCCAGACTATGGGAGGCCTCACAGCAGCCCGCACCCACAGGCCGCCCGCACCCACCAAGTGCCCAGGTGCCCTTGTGGCTTTGAGCCCAGACAGCAGGCCAGGAGGCAGGCCCTGGGGATGGGCCTCTGTGAGCTCCTGACCTCAGCAGTGACGACCAAGCCCGCCTATCTCAGGGCCCCTGCTGGGTGGCAGAGAGACCAGGAGGGCTTCATGGAGGAAGGGCAACATGCACAGAGAGAAGCCTTCAGAGAGTTGGTGTGGGTGTCAAGTTCTCCAAGCACCGCAGGGTGGGCCTTGCAGGGCAGACTAGGGGTGAGGCCAGCGAGCTTGTGGGGACGGCAGGCTGCTCCCTGAAAGCTTCCCAGGTGTAGCTTGGGGGGGGCAGGAAGCACCCAGGGGCCACCACACTGTCTGCTGTTCTGCACACTCTTCCCGTCCCCTGGACTCAGGGACCAAGTGGGGAAACAGGGTCCCCCACGTGACGCCACAGGGTCCTCAGCCTGACGAGGCCGGGCCGCCTGCTTGTACCTGAGTCCGTGGGAGTCCAAGGCGAGCGCGTGGGGCAGTGAGCTCGAGCCGGCAGAGACGCCGTGCCTCTGGGCTCAGAACCCCAGGGGCCTGGGACCCCCAGGGCCTCCCACCCCTGCCAGCGAGCCGCGGGGACACCCCTGGTCCCCCCGACGTCAGCCCGGCACGTACGATCCCCACCTGACGCACGGCCCGGTCCACAAAGCCGCCCCGTGTGAGGCCCCCGTGGGCCCCGGGGCCAGCAAGACCGAACCCACGGGCCGAGGAGCTGCTCCTGGGGAAGCTGCTCTTCACGCTGAGGCTGTCATGTGCCATCAGCCGCCCCGTGGCCACAGCTCCTGTCACCATCCACCCTCGGAGCTTTCTGTCGTCCCCACGTCTGGGCCCCAGGGGATCCCTACCCCTCTGTCCAAACCTAAACCCCCAAACTTGTCCATGCTCCCCCGCCAGCTGCACGCTGGGCCCCAAGGGAGAGCTCCAAAGGCATGTGGCCACTTGAAGGAAACCTGGTGGGTGCCCGCCACCGGCGCCCACGGCACACAGGGCACTTGGACAAGATCCTTCACGGACCGGCCCCCGGGCCCCTGAGTGGCCCGCTTGCCTTTGGGGCATTTCCAGTGCGGACGCCGGGCAGGGTGCCCTGTATTTGGGTACCGTTTCTGACACAGAAGGCCGTTTCAGCTGCCGCCAGGGCAAGACGCTCGGGCTGGGCCCCTTTGGCAAGACAGCCACTTCCCCGTGGGGCCGTGTCTGGGGACCAGGCACTCCTGGACCTCTGGGGCCACAGGGTGCTCAGGTGGTCAGGTGGCCTTACTGAGACCTTGGGCACCAGGCAGGGTGCTGGGGACAGGTCCCCCGCCCGCCCCCCACTTCTCCAGGCCTCCTGTGCCCATTCTAGAGTGGCCAAGGGTTCACCTTCTGCCCCTGAAGACTGAGGAGGGGAGACCCCGATCAGTGGAGGCCAGAGCTGGCCAAGCCTGACATCTCTGGGGACCCTCTCTGGGGCAGAGACCCAGGAAGGAAGGACTCCCAGGGAGGGATTGCCCACCTCTGCCCCAAAGTCATCCCCAGACCCAACCACCCCCCACCCCCACCCACGGCCTGCCCCAGATGCGGCCTGGGTCTCACACCGCGCCCTGTGCCTCTCCCCTGCTGAAGCCTCGTGGGAGCCTCCATGAACCCCTTGCACTCCCCAGCCCCTCCATGGGCCCCGCATCTGCCCCCACTGGGCCCGGCATATGGGGAAGGGCAGAGGGTGCATCGGGGACCGAAGGGGCCTCCCGGAGGGCCTGGAAAAGTGAGCGAGGTAAACCCAAGCCTCCACCTTGTCCCGGAGAAGAGGGTGGGGACCGGGAGCAGGCCTGCAGTCCCCAGAGTGCACCGGCCACACCCCTCCTGCCTGAGGCGGGGCTAGGATTGGGAGCGCACCGTTGGCTCTGTGACTGCCTGCCTGGGCGCGGGGCTGGCCCCGGGATCTGCAGACTCAGCAGCCACTAGCCGGAGACCCCCAGCCTGCCGTGCTGCCTTCGTCCCCGACGAGCGTGGGCCAGGCACCCGAAGGCCCCAGCCTGGAGGCAGCGCTGGCCCCCGAACCCAGGCCCTGGCGCTGTGGAGGCCACGCTTCCTGTCTGCCGGCACCGGCCGCTTGCCTGGACGTCCGTGTCCAAGTGGCCTGGCGTTGGCCCAGAGAGACCGCAAGCTCCCTGTGGGCAGAGCTACCGCCGGCCCTGAATCGGAGGCTCCCTGAAGCTGGCTGGGGCTCCTGCCAGCTTTGGCTGTGAGCTCGAAGGGCCCTGGAAGCCTCCCGGAGCCCACCTCCCAAGCCCACCGCCCCCGGCTAAAGGCCCTGAGGGCTCCTGGTGGCTGGGGAAGCTTCTGGTCCTCAGCTCCAAGGTGCGTAGTCAGATAGAAAGTGCCGGACCCTGCAGGCTGAGCCAAAACTTAGCTCTGCTGTGCTGGCCACCCCCACAGCACCCCCACAGTGTTCTGGGAAGGTCACCAGTCCCGATCCTCATCACCTAAGGGGGGGCAGAGGCAGGTAGGCATGGTGGCGGGGGGGGGGTGGGGGCATGGGCTGGGGCAGCTCCACCCCTGACATGGCCGCGTGACCCCAGCTCTGTTTTTGCGGGGCTGAAGCTAGGGCCTGGGTAACGTCCCGTGGGACATCAGAGCTCCCTGCTGCCTGGCGAGGGGCCGCGCCGACGCCCTGCGCCCTGGGGCAGGAGTGGCTTGGCTTTCTCTGCAAACGCTGTGCCCACACTTCCCTGGAAGGAGAGAGGGCGCCCGCAAGCCTTTCCAGCCCGGGAAGCCCTGTGGAGGCGTGCCCTCGCGGGGCAGGGACCAGCAGGGGCCGGAGGCCGGGGGCTATGATCATTTTGCTCGCCCCTGGCCTCCCGCACATCGCTTCCCTCACACCCGCCGCCCCCTGCCCTCTGGGGGTGACATGTTCACTGCTGCCCTCTCCGGCAGGGGCACCTGCTCCTGAGAGCAGCGGGGGGCATGTCGCCGCCCAGCCCCGTGTGGATGGCCAAGCTCCCTGGGGGCCTAGGGTGGCTGCTGGTGCTTGGCTCTGGCTCTCCTGGGCGGAGGGCAAGTGGAGAGGGGAGGCACCCCGTGCAGGGCAGAGGGGAGCGCTTCTGTTGTCTGTCGGCCCTTGGGGAGGGCTGGCCCACTCTCAGGAAGCAGAGAACCTGGCGAGCCCAGCCCCTCCCTAGGACGCTGCGTAGCTCCCGTCTCCTGGGACCGGTGGCCGCCACACTAGTGTGGTCCTGAGACATGGTGAGCCCAGCCCTAAAGCTAGGCCATGGCAGGGCACCAGGAGCCCGGTGGGCTGCCGGGTCTGGGGCCCACGAGGGCAGTGTCAGAGGCTGCTAGGCACCCCCAGCCCTATGGCAAGGAGAGGGTGCAGCCTCCTGGAGAGAGGCCGACCCTCAAGCTCTCCCAGAACGTGGGTTTAGGGAGGCGGTGGTGCTGGGGACCTTGAAACTGCTGGCGCTGGAACCCGTGAGCTCTGAGCAGAGGGTGGCCGGGCGGCCTGAGCTGACCCCTCCGCCCTGGCCGGCACTGCCCTTTCTGGGGTCTCAGAGCGCGTGGCCGGCGCCAGCAGGCAGGGTGTCCACATTCCCTGCCTCTTCTGGAGGAGCGGAGGGAGGCCAACAGCAGGCCTGAAATAGCGGCTTCCCCGGGGCCCCCTGGCCCGTGCGGACGGGCCTCCCCTCGGTGGGCTCCGGCGCCCCGAGTGCCCTGCCTGAGCAGGGGAGGCGGTGCCTGGCGGGGGGCTGCCACTCCGCCGGTGGGGACGGAGGGGATAGCTGGCAAGACGGGGCTGTCAGGACGTCCCCGGGTGAGCGGTGGGGACTCGGGGTAGGGAAGGGGCTGCCAGGTCCAGGCTGGCACCCCAGGGTCCGCCGGGAAGCTTCTGGTCCTCAGCTCCAAGGCGCGTAGTCAGATAGAAAGTGCCGGACCCTGCTCTGTGAGCAGCGCCCCTCCCCCGAGCCCCGGCCCAGGGCCCCGAAGAAACCCTAGCGGGCCGCTGGCCCTCCTTTCCACTTGTCACCTCTGCAGCTCCTGCCCTTCTCGGGGCCTCGGGGCGCCTGATGGTCTCAACTGTCCCTAGAGCCCACATTCCCTGCTTCTTTGGGAAGAGGAGAAGTGAGCCTGAGGCCGGAGATAGCGGGGCCCTGAAGTGGCCCTGGGGACACCTGTGCCCTCAGGGCTCAGCTGGGCACTTGGATCCCCTTCTGCCCTCTGCCCCACGTGCCTGCCATCCCCCCTCCCCTGGCCTGGGGTCTGCTCAGGGGAGGGCCAGCCCCTGGCCTGGTTCTGTGGGTGACGTGTCTCTGCCCGTTGATGCAGCGGCGGGGGTGGGGGTGGGGGTGGGGGTCGGCCCTCTGCCACTTGGCTCCTCGGTAGAAGCACTTCCTGGAACACTTGGCATTGTCCCTCCGGCCTCTCCCGCCCCCACAGGGCAGCGGCCTGGGGGGCCCTGGGGGGTGGACCACTGCACCCACCCATTTGCCCAGAGACCATCCCCCCCCTGTCAGGAGAAACAGCACCAGACACCCCTCGTGGGGGAAGCAGAGACAGGTGGCTTCACTGGGGAAAGTGGGCTCAGAGTTCCTCCCGAGCTGTGTGGCCTCAGGCAA
Organism: Mungos mungo; assembly: GCA_004023785.1. NCBI lineage: Eukaryota > Metazoa > Chordata > Mammalia > Carnivora > Herpestidae > Mungos > Mungos mungo. Next base: position 92,179 of record PISW01006737.1, on the reverse strand, counting down.
ACCCAGCTCCTCTCCGGGCCCCAGTGTCCCCATCTGTCATCCAGGCCTCTGGAGTGCAGGGTCTGGGAGCGGCCACCCCTCCTCTCCGGCCCCTGTGGACGGGGACCCGGCTCCTCGCCATCTGCCCGCTCCCCCGCCCCCACGGCTGGCGGCCCTCCTGGCCTGTGCGCGCACACCGGCAGCCACCTTTGCCCCGTCCTTTCCCACCGGCACCCTCAGGTACGCGGCCGGTGCTCCTCAGGGACCTGGGCCCTTGCCCACGGGCACCAAGCAGACATGCACCTAGCCCTCGGCTGGAGACCTGGCCCAGGGCATGGTTTTCTTGCTGGAGCCACAGTCCGTGCCCGCTCCCCCGGACGGCTGCCCCCAGGAGAGGGCAGGAGCCCTGTCAGCCAGCAGCCACGTGGGGGCAGGAAGGTGGCCCTGAAGAGGCCAGGGACTAGGGCATCGGAGTGGGAGGGAAGAGGAAGCTTTGGAGGCTCCCTGGGGTCTCTCTCGGGCCCCCATGGGTCATTTGTGCCCATCGGGTGCCAGGGGGTGGGGGCTGGGTGGTGCCCGCTTGGGCACGTCGATCGACCCCCGTGCTCCCCGCAGGGAGAGAGCTGGGCGGCATGTAGGTGGAGGCTAGGTAGGGCGGGACTCGGCGAGCTCTTGGGACGCCAGCCCCGGGTCTTCAGGGTCCCCAGAAACATGCCTGTTGGCGGAAGAGGGGAGTGTGGAGAGAGGAGCCCCGTGGGGTCCAGCCTGCAGGTGTGCCGACCCCGAGCCCAGCCAGTCAGGCCCCCCGCACCAGCGTCCTGTGCACACTGGCCTTGCCAGTCGGGAGAAGGCTTCCATGTCTGCCCCTGGGCAGGCGCGCTATGGGGCCCTTCATGCTGCCGGCTGGAAGGCTCCAGCTCCCGAGGCGGCAGCAGGCGTGGGCAGCCTGGGGAGGCCGTGGGGGTCCCGGGAAGGGGAAAGAGGGTGTCCAGCTACTGCCTCCTGCTCACGGACACCCCGACCGTCGGGTCAGGTTTTAGGGAGCCGCTGCAAGGCCTGGCGTCCGCGGCCCTGGGAGGGCCCCTGTCTGGGAGGCACATAAGGAAAAATGGAGCCTGGAATTTTTTCGTTGAAAAAAAAATTAAAACGAAAACTTGTTTTAAAAGGGGAAAGATTGATGCCCTCCTTGCTTTCCTGCACTTGGTCCGGGGCCAGCGAGGCGGTTTCGGAAGCAATCTCCCTCTCTCTCTGTTCGTGTAACCAAACACGATCCGTCCACGTTTGCAAATCACACCCGGGCCTTCAGACAGCAGAGGGGGGCACCCCCGCCCCTGCCAGGCCAGAACCTCCGGCCAGAGGCTGGGGGCCACCCGGGGGGCCGGGCGGCGGGTCCTCCAGGCCCCGGGCGTTAGGAAGAACTAACACCGAGAAGGCCCCGCAGGACCTCAAGGGGAGGATGGCAATCAGGCAGCCCGGTGGGGTCAGCCGGCTTAGCGTCGCAGACCACGGCTGCCTGTCCGGGGGCCGCCCACCAGCACGGGACAGCTGAGAAGCCGGAATGGGAGGCCTGGTGCTGGGGGTCCTTGTAGAGTGTCCCCTGCCCCCTGGCCAGGTCGGGGAGCTCCAGCAGTCTCTGGGCCTCCACCTGGCCCCAGGCTCCTGCAAGTGCCACCGTCCTCCAGTGTCCCAGCTCTGTAGGGCTCCTGCTTTCTGGTCACATCCATGACAGGGAGCCAAGGCCTGTCCCTTGGGCTCTTCTCCCAGCTCAGAATGGTGGCACCTGGGGACAAGGATCCTGCTCGTCGGAGGGCTGGCTGCATCCTTCCCCATCCACCGAGCCCCTGGGTGCTGCCTGCTGGGCTCTTTGGCCCCACCCTTGCTTCCGTCAGAAAGCACACGCGTGAATGTGCGTCTGCCCACACGCATGCATGCTTGTGCATACCCATGCACACACATTTGTACATGAGCGCATGGACACACCATGTGTGCACACGCACAGTCATACACGAAGCACACATAAGCACACTTGTGTGCGTGCACACATGCACATTAGCACGCGGACCCACACAGGCACACTCGTGTGCACACATGCCTTTGCACACACAGGCACACTTGCACACGGACCCACACAGGCACACTTGTGTGCACACGCGTCTGCCCACACGTCTGCACACAGATGCATGCATGCACGAGGCTGGTTCTTCTTTCCAGGCGCGTGGCGCTCGCAGGCAGAGTCAGGAGGAATGCGTCTTCCAGGCTTCCAGCCCCGAGCCCCGTCTCCCCAGCGCTCTGTACACCACCGAGGGCTCCCGGCTAAGTCGAAGGGTGAGGGTGGGGGTGCTCAGACAGCACACACGACAGACGCATCAGAGCAGACAGGACAGAACCAGGATCTGCCCCCCAGGAAGGGGCCACGGCTGGGCGGCCTGCTCCCGGCCCCTCTGAGCGCCAGCCCACCCCAGGAAGGACGTTCTTGGAGTCCAGGGGCCAGGACCCCTGAGCAGGCCTGCCCTGTGGCCACATGACATGGACTGGACACAGGCCAGTGACATGCGGGCGGGCTGATAGGGAGGGTGGAAAACAAGGAGGCTGGGGCCCTAGGGGACACAGGCCCAGCAGGCAGCGGGGCTCCCCTGTTACTTACAGGGCAATGCAGGGTGCTGAGTGGGTAGGCTGAGGCCCCAGACCCACCGTGCGTGCCTGCCGTGCAGAGAGCAGAGGCCACGTGAGGTGACTCGGGTCTGAGCCCCGGGGTCCGGATCCCTGGTGCTGCCCCGTGGAAACTGGGTGCAGCAGAGGATGTCGGGAATGTCCACTCCTGGGGTGATTTTCTTCTGTGCTCATTCATTTCCACCGATCCCTGTCCGTCTCTCAGGGGAGTGAGGCCCAAGTTTATCCGGGTGGGAGGGGGAGGCAGAGAACAGCCCGGGGGCTCTGGTGTGGGGAGGGGAGCAGGCGACGGCCAGGGGACAAAGACCACCCCTGGAGGACTGAGGACCTAAGAGGCCCCACTAAGGACTTTCTCCACTTTCAAGTTCATCGGCGTCGGGGTGCTGGCAGCCCGTGGCCCGTGGTGAGGAGGCCTCCCCCTTCTCTGCGTTCAGTGTGGCCCGTGGGCGGCTTGCAAACCCGGGGTGGGCACACTACTTACACCGTGGCGAAGGGCAGACTGTGAGTCAGGGCGTCCGGGGACGCCGTGCCCGCATCGGAGCCACACGCCCGCAGCCCGGCCCCGCTCCCGTCGAGCAGCTCAGGACCACGTCTGGGACAGGTGACAGGACAGGTGACGTCCCTGAAAACCACACACTGGGTCCCCCAGACCCTTATGGAGGGAAAATGTTTGCTTCTAGTTAAACAGGGACAGGAGACCTGACCCTCGAGAGGCCGTCTGCCCCCTCGCTGACACAGGGGGGGCCGGATCCCTCCGTAACAGGGGCTCAGGGCTCCCAGCCCCGGGGCGTCCCCGGGACCTGCCACTCTCCGCAGGCGCCCGCTGGCCCCTGCGCGGGATTAGGCAACCGCGCATTCCATCGGGCGTTCTCTCCACAGAGGAATCTTACTAGGAAATTCACCTTAAAAGGTGATCCGTGTCCTCCTAGGCCACCTTCAGGGAGATGGGACAGGTCGGGGCAGGTCGGGGCAGGTCGGGGCAGCGAAAACAAGGTTTAATCCCCAGAGCTTTCCTGTGGGCCTTGCAGAGGGGACTGCGCGGCTCGTGACCCAGTCCCAGCCTCCCGCCTCCACGCCTTCCCCCTCCCCTGCCCCAGCACTTCCGCCCTGGGGGCGCCCGGGCCATGGCCCCCACGCTGGGCGCCAAGCTGAGGCCAGGGACACAGGCTGGAGCACAGGGATCCCCTTTGGCACCCACAGGCCTGACATCCTTCCTCACAGCCAGATGCCCAAGATCAGACAGGGAAACTGAGGCTCGAAGTTAGGGCACGTGCCGTGCAGAGGCGGAGGCGAGAGGTCCCCAGCCCCACGGCCCTGTGCTCAGGAAGGTGGCCAGGGAGCCGCTGGGGGGCCAGAGGGAGGCCCTGCTCTCTCCTCCATCCTGCCCCGCCTGGGTCCCCGGCCCGCGGTGCATGGGGAGCAGTCCCCGCTGGTCCCGGAGAGTCGTGCCGGCAGAGGGTGGGCTGTGCCTGATCCTCCGTCCCTGAGCACCTGGGCAGCCCCTCCCCTGGCCGCTCCCCCCGACGCCGCACCGCTGCAAATGTCATCATTACCAGGAGCCATTTATGGGGTGCACTTTGTACATACAGGGTTTACAACTCCTTTTATTAGCCATAAAAAGGGAAGGGGAGAAGGCTGCAGCTCTGTGGGAAGAGCCCTGGCCGCCTGCTCCTCCTCCACACGAATCCCCGGCCCCTGGGTCCTGCGCTCACTTGGGGCGCTGCTCCTGGGGGTCAGGGGGCTGGCTGTACCTGCACGGAGGGGGCAGGGGGCTGGGGAGAGCCCCACGTGCTTAGGCGTTCTCGGTCCCCAGGCTGGGACCCGGAGGCTGGCCTTCGTCCCCGAGGAGTCCCCTGCTTCCGATCCTCCCGCCCAGGCCCCCACGTCACCGTCTCCCCTCCCCACACCTGCACCTGCCCCTGACCCGGGAGCACCCCAAAAGAGAGGCAAAACCAGCTTCCAGCCTGGCCCCCCTCCTGGTCTCCTCTGCCCTGAGTCTGTACCCTGGAGGGAAGCAGAGGAGGAACGTGCATCCCTGGGGTTTCTTGTGTCCGTCCTGTTGTAGAAGGGACACGGCCTTCTCCCTCCACCCCTCCGAGTCCTGGCCCAGCCCGGAGGGGCCCTAGGAGGGCAGGCCTGGGCTGCTGGAGGTGGACGCCGCGGGCACCCGCAGGGGACTCGGGTATACGGCAGTGACTCAGTGGCCAGAGGCCGTCCAGCCCCAGCCCCCAACCCCCTGGCTTATTTGGGCTCAGGAGACCACGGGGGCCTGGGGAGCACAGGTGGTCCCAAGTGGGTTGGAGGCTGGGGACACCCAGGTGACCTCTCCTGGACGTAGAGGGGACAGGAGATCATCTTGGTCACCGGCTGAGGCCTTGATGTCCCAGAGGCGGTTGGGGGTCCCTGGTGGGGACTCCTTGGGGGCCCATGATCCAGGTGGGCCCTGGGGTCCGCACTGCCCCGAGCAGGTGCCTGGCCTTGCACTGGAGGAGATGCGGGGTGGCCCTTCAGGCAGGCACAGGCCTCCTGCCCACATGCAGAAGGGGGACACCGGTCACCAAGCCGAGGAGTGAAAAAGGCCGGTGCAGAGAAGCCCGGAAGGGTCTCCCAGGCCCAGCCCCGCCGGCCTCCTGCGTGGCTCCAGCCACGGCTCACGGGCGCATGGCCGTCTTTCCGCCTTTCCTCTCTAGGCCCAGAGGCCGGCTCTGGTCGCAGCTCGGGTCTCTCAGGCCCCCTCCCACACACACACTGGGACCTTTCCACAGCAGGGGGATGCCTCCCTCCTCAGACTAGGCCCTCCCTGGGAAAGAGGGTGCTTCTTCCATCAGACTGGGGCATCTCCTAGGGTGCAGGCTGCCTTCTTGGGGGGGCTGTCTCCTCTCTCCTCAGACTGGGGCCTCTCTGGGGCGGGGGCTGCCTCCCGCTCACGGGGTGGGGGGGCCTCAGGCAAGGAGGGAGGAGCCAAGACTCCAGTGTCTGCCCAGAGGCGCCCGGTGGGCGGCCCCCCCAGACCGGAGATTCCTGGAGCCGAGGCGCTGCCTCCCCAGCACCGTGGAAAGTTGGCCTAATCAATAAGGCCGCACGCTCAATAAATCACTCGAGGGGCTTAGTGCAGTGTTTTTGCAGTGGCTGTAATAATAATATTAATAACAATGCCCCTCAGAAACCTGGCAGAGGCCGGACTTACGGGTGGGGCGGAGGCGGGGGCGGCAACGGCGCCCCTGCCCCCAGCCCCTGCCCACCCACCAGGCCCCAGGCCACCCAGAGCCTCCAGCTTCAACCCAGCCGGGAAGAGCCCTGGAGGGACCCAGGCCAGAGGGGTCAGGAGACAGCAGGAGGAGGGGGGAGGCGAGGGGAGGGCGTGGGGCAGGGCTGTGTGGGGAAGAGCGGGGATGGGAGCCAGAGAAAACCCGCGCTTGCCCAGGTTTGGCCCCTCACTTCTACGCCCCATGTTCCCCCCTGCAGCCCGGCCCCCAGCTGGCTCACCCAGGGCCGAGGGAGAGGGCCTTCCTTCCTCGAGCTTTGGAGCAGGGGGAGGGCTGAGAGTGACCCTCTTCCCGTGATTTGGAAGGGGGGGCGGAGAGGCCAGCTAGCCCTTGGGTGCGCGGACGGCTCCAGGCCTGTCTCAGGGCTGCGGTGCCAGCCCTGAGGTGGGCGATCCGCTCTGTGGGGGGCTTGAGGACAGGACCCTCTTTCCCTGGTGCCCCCTCCTCTCTGCAGCCGCCACTCTGTCCCTCCTCCTCCTCACCGGACCTCTGTCCACCTTCACTCTCTTTTTAACCCTCTGCAGACCGATGCCCAGACCACTCACCCCACCCTGGGGTCTCCCCCGGAGACGAGGGGGTCCTGCCCAAGCTCAGATCTTGAGGCCACAGAGTCAGGCTGAGTTTGGGGTCCCGGCGGAGGCAGGGACCTCCAGCCATGACACTCACCCAGACCCCATGAGACAGGGGTGGAGGGGGTGGCTAGTTGCCAGGCAGGCAGGGTGAGGCCTGCTGGGTGGGGTGCAGAGGAAAAGGTGCCCTGGACTGCAGGGGGGTGGGGCCGGGGAGCAGGGGTGCGGAGGGCTGGGGAGGCCGTGTTGCCGCACTGTCCGAGCATCCTCGGAAAGGCTGCCCCATCCTCCCAGGCCTTCGAGGAGGGAAGAGGGACCTCTGTGTTGGGCTTTGGAGCAAAGGACAGAGGAGACAGGGGCCCCCTGCCTCCCAGGACCGGCCGACGGTCCGCAGCTGTCCCGCGGGGGGCTCCGGGGCAGGTAGGACCCAGGTCCCCAGTCTGAGCCCTGCCTGCGCACTGGCTCTGCTCCCTGGATCTGCGGGCGATAAGGCTGGGGGCAGCCTGGCCCTGTCGGAGTCTTGGCCTTGGGGTGTCCTGGGGGCGCCCCTTGGCCCACTCGGCACCTGTGAGAGCCCTGTGCCTCCTGTCACGGGGCGGGGTAAGCGGCACGGGCCACCTGCCATGCTGACCATCGGGCTGGAGGGCAGAGGAAGACGGGACAGGTGGGGTGCTCGTGAGGTCCCTGGGGGGCCAGGTGCGGGCCTCGGGGGCAGGGAGGAGGAGCGCGGGCTTCGGACCGCCGGAGCGAGATGGTCCCTGGCTGGGCTTCATTCGGGGGCCGATTTCTGGGGGGCCCCGGGGGGTCCCCAAAGGGTGACTGCTGAGGACCCGCTCCTGGGGGAGGGGCTTCTGCCCAGAATGCTGCTTTGGGGGAGGGTGACACGGTGGTTGGGGCCGTCAGTTAAGACATCAAAGCCTCTCCTGAGTTCAAAGAGTAAAGGTCGAGGGCCCGTTGCCCTCTGTGAGCCTCAGCCCCCAAAGCGGAAAAGAGGGGGAAGGAGGGAAATAAGGCACCCCCCCAGTGGGGGGAAGGAGAGGGTCCCGCGGGGCCTCTCTACGCCAACCCCTCCCCTCCCTCTTCTACAACATCGACAGAAGACACACAGCACCCCTGCCTGCCCCCCAGAAGACGTGCCGCACTCCTGTCCCCCCAGTAAACAGCAGGAGTGGGTCCACATGAAAAATAAATTCCTTGTTTTATGATGAGAGGGAGGGAGGTGGGGGATGGGTGGCAGGGGAGGGAAGGGGTCTGGGAGAGGGGACAGAGAGGGTATGTTGTCATTTTCCCCTCTCAGGGTTTTAGGGCCCCCGCCCCGGGCAAGGCTCCCCCCCCCCCAGCCTCAACATGGATGCCCACCCCTGGGCCTGGGGCCCAGCCAGGCAGGAAGGAGGGGGAGGGGAGGAGGGGCAAGGGGTGAATGTGAACTGGCTGCGGGCCCAACCAGCAGTCAAAGGCTAGAGCGGAGGAAGTCCATAAGGAGAAGCAGGACTGGGGGTGGGCGGCCAGGGTCCCGGCCCTCCTGTGGGGAGGGCCCCCCCCCCGTTCGGGAGGGCTGGAGCCGGAGAGCAGGAGGAGGTGTGGGTCTCCAGACTGGAGCAGAGCAGGCGGCACCAGGCCCTAAAGCGGACGGACCCCCAGAGGGAGCCCCAGAGGGTGGGGGTGCGGGGTGGTGACCAGTTTTGCCAGCTTGGTCAAGGGGCTCCAGGCCCGAAGATCTTTGTTTCTCGGTCTGAGGGCCACGGGGCTGGTGGGCGGGCGGGAAGGTCAGGGGGAGTGCTCCCCGCAGACCCTCACCCGGTCTCCAGCCCTCAGGAGCCAGGCACGACTGAGCCCCCGCACCAGATGCCACACAAGGGGGGTCCACGCCTGAGCCTCCCCAGCACCCTGCAGCGGGAGGCCCCGTGGGCACCCAGAACCACTGCCGCTGGCCCGCGAGGGCCGCCGGGGGTGGCCAGGGGCTCCCTGCATCCGGGGGACATCCCCGGCAGCGCTGGGCCTCACGTTCCAGCAGAACTCCGGCCAAGCTGCTTGCACCGAAGGCCAGGCTCCCAGGGCACAAGCAGGCCGTGTCACTCAAGGCCCCAGGCCCTTCCTTCGGGCCCCGCAGCTCCAGGCTGAGAAGCTGCGAGCCCAGCCAGTGCTCCGAGGGGGGGGGGGCGGTGCCCCGAGTGCACAGGGAGGCGGCGCGGCTCGGGACCAGGGCCGGGCGCCCTCCAGCACAGCTCCGCCGTGCCGGGATCGAGGCGGGCAGGCTGAGAAGCCCCCCCGGAGCCCAGACTGTGCGGCTGTCCTGGGGAGAGGTGGGCCCCAAGCTGGCCAGGCTGCCCTCCAGCCCCACCTCTTCAGAGGGCACTGGGTCCTGTGGGGGGGTTCCTGTGCCTTGAAGACATAGGGAGGGCACCCCTAGGTCCTGGCCTGGTTCCTGTGCCCCCCGAGAAGTGTACCCCTCTGTCACACCCTGAAACAGGTGTGGGGTGAGTCGGGCACAAAGGTGGTTGGTGGAGGGGACTCTGCACCCCTGGGTGCTGCCAGAAGGTGAGGGCACCCTGCACATCCACCTGCTCGTCAGCCCAGGGAGGGGACCCCAGGCCCGCCGGGGGCTGCACCTCTGCTGGAAAGACAGAGAAGGGCACATGTGGACAGGGCGGAGCACAGGCAGCAGCAGTGGGGCTTCAGGGGGCCTGAGCGCAGCCCTCTCCTCTGCAGGGAGACCCCAGGCCTGCTTGGCCCGTGGGTGCCCTTTGGGACCTCCTAGGGATTCAGTCAGCCCTGCAGGGAGCGTGATCTTGAAACCTGAGCGCCAGGAGGCCCTTCCGGAGAGCAAGCTCACCCCAGAAAGCAGCTCCCTGCTCTTGGTCTGGCCACCATGGCGCCCTGGGAGGGCGGGGGGCGGGGGCCCCAGGGCGGCCTGGCATGTCCGCGGGAGGAACGGAGACGTCCCCCTCCCTGGGGTCTGGCCGAGTGAGGCAGGCCCAGGGTTTCGGTGGGGGCCCTGGGAGGGCAAACCTGGTTTCAGAACATGCCAGATGGTGGTGGGCGGCCCAGACCCGGACGCAGCACAATGGTCTCCTGAGCCCCCTCAAGGTCTCGGGCCCTGGACCCCTCTGTGACCCTGAGAAGCAGCCCCAGGCTTGGCCCTGGTCGGGCCTCCCTGGAGAGGTGGGCCCCTGCCGGAGCCTCGCCGCAGGCCAGAAGGGGCTGAGCCGGCGAGGGGCCCCAGCTCTTTGCACGGACCCATCCGGCCAGCAGGGCTGAGGGAGCGTCTGCCGCTGCGGGGCCCTTGGAGGCGCCCCATGGAGGCTTCGGGGTGAGGGCAGCCCGGCGTCCCTGCGACAGAGCCATGGGGCGGGCCGGGGGGCAGGCGGGAGCAGGGCCCACGGTGCCGTGACCGGATCCCGGGCTCAGATCGGGGCTCTCTGTGTGCAGGGGCCCAGGGACCCCACCGGCTCCGCCTCTTCTGCCCGGGCACCTGGGCTCCAGGCCGTGTCTGAGGAGGTGCCCCACAAAGAACCCGTGTGGCCAACTCCTTGGGTGCTTATGTGGGAACCGAGGCCGGAGGGGAGGTGACCAGGGGGCAGCGGTCAGACTCCAGGAACGCGTCCCGAGGAGGACGCCCTGTCCCCGCCGCGAGGCAGTGAGGCTGAGGCCGAGCCCCAGCAGGCAGGTCCAGGGAGGCCCGAGCGGGACAGGTGTTGCCTTGGCTGTCCCAGAGACCGTGCCCATCGAGGCCCAGCAAGGCCACACGACAGGGTGCCAGCGACGTGCCCGGAGCGCCTGGCTTCCCAGAGCAGCCAGCGTGCCACCTGGGCCGTCTGCGGAGCTGAGTCCTGCAAAGGGGGCCTTTTCAGCGTGCTGGGAAGGAGGGGGCGGCCGCCAGGAAAGCTGAGCAGGTGGGCCAAGAGGTGGCAGGGGCCTGAGGCAGGGAAGGTGGTTGCTGTGTTAGTCCGCTCAGGCCTCTGCAACAAACGACCACAGACTGAGCGGCTTCAACCAGAAATGTATCCTCTCTCAGTCGTGGGGGCCGGAGCCCGAGGTGCAGGCGGGGGCCGGGCCGGGCCTCCCGAGGCCTCTCTCCTTGCGTGTGGACGGCCGTCCTTCCCCTGTGTCCTCACGGGGTCCTTCTTCCGTGCGTGTGCTGGTCCCCTCTTCCTACAAGGACCCGGTCACATGGGATTACCCCCCAGTGACCACATTTTACCTCACTCACCCTGGTAAAGTCCCAGCTCCAGACACGGTCACGTCCCCAGGTGCTGGAGGTCAGGCCTCCAGCATAGGAATCTGGGGGACTCAGTTCAGGCCATGGCAGTCACGGTCCCAGGATAGTCACCATAGGAGCCAGGCGAGGCTGCTGCCGGCAAGCGGAAGGGAGGCAGGGCACGTTTGCTTTGAGAAGTGGGGAGCTGGGAGGTACCACGAAAAGCGGGGGAGCCATCTGCCTCGGGGCCAGGGGCAGGGCGGCTTCCCGACCCAGGTCACCTGCCACACTGACCTTGGTGTTCAGGCCACGGCAGGGGTGCAGGGGGTGAGGGCTGCATCCTGCCCAGGAGCTCACGTGGAAACCATCAGCTCCAGAGTGAGGCCCCGGGACGGGGGCGGAGGGCCCTGGGGCCTGGGGGGGATGACAGGGAGCATTTCCTCAGACAGGGTGACGGATGAGGGGGGAGCACGTGGCTGGAAGTGCAGTGTGGGAAGCGGCTTAGCCAGAGCCGGATGCGTGAGAGCCAGGGAGGATGCTGCACGTGCAGATGGGCCCCCACCCAGCAGCCCCCTGTCCCCGCCGGACCCCCGACTCACAGTCACGCAAGGGGGTCCCGCCCGGGATCAGGGAAGGACAGAGCCCGTGCCCGAGCCCAGCGTCCCCACAGCAGTCCCCATGCGTGGCCGTCTCTCTGCCTCCCCTAATGGTCCCCGTGTGAGCTCGGACAAGGGAAGTGAGTGAAGGCAGAAGTTCTCTCCAAAATAGCTCATCAACAAAGCCCAGATGGAAAATTCCGCCTCCATGGAGCGCCTTGGAATTGGAAATTATTTCTTTCTGGAAATATGCAGTGTGAGGGGTGAGATAGAGGACAGACCCTGGATGTTCTTTGAGACAGTGACCGTTGAGCCCACACGCCACCAGCCCCCTCCTCCTCGGGACCCCCACCTACGTGCCTTCCTCCCCCTCCCTGCCTCCCGGCTGCCCTAACTCAGGGGTCCGAGCCCCTTCAAGGTCTCTGGTGGACTCACGCCGCCCCAGACCAACAGAGATGCAGGGACCAGTGACCTCCGACAGCTGCCTTCCAGAGTGCCCCCACACACGTCCTTGCCGCTGGCACGGCTCGGCGGCCGTGCAGGGTGGGGGCTCCGCTCCAGGTGTCTGCGGGGCCCGGGTTCCTGCCGTCTTGTGGCTCTGAGCTCCCGAGAATGCCAAGCAGTGCCCACCCTGTGGTTGGGTCCTTGTGGAAACCCACAGGGGTCAGACCGGAAGTGGCACAATTCTTCTGCTCACGTTTCCTGGTCCCTCTCCGTCCTGGGACCGAATCCACCCTGCATGGGGGCTGGAAGACGTGTCCCCAGGACTGGTGCTTGCTCCCTGCTTCCGCCTGTAAGCCCTGGTCCCTCTCCCCCCCCACCAGCCCCTCTCCCGTGCCCGCCAGATGGCTGCCCGGCCTGGGGGTGGCAACTCAGGAACCCATGGCCCCACTGGGGTGGGGGCCCCCACAGGCTTTGAGCTCCAGACGGAGAAACCCTCCGTCCTTGAGTCTGAGTGAGAGAAGAGACTCAAGACCCGACCACTAGGTGCCAAGGGCGGCCCAGACCCAGGACATGGGGGAAGGAGCCCCGTGAGTGGTAGGCACTGGGCAGAGAGGGACCCCGCTTGGGGGCCAGAGCAGGCAGGCCTGGCTGGGGTTCGGGAAGGGAACCAGGATGAGGGCCCCACTTCCTGGGTCCTGCTAAGGGACCCAGGAAGGGGCAGGGGGGCACAGAGGGACAGAGTGATGCACCACGAGATGACCATGGACCTTCTTTGGCCTTTCTAGCTCTCAACCCCCGACACGTAGCCTCAGCTTTCAGGAATGTCCTGTCCATGGCGGGAGCTGCCAAGGACGATGGACAAGGGCCCAGGAGTGGGGGCCCAGGCAGGTGGCCGGCTGCTCTGACACTTTCCTGGCTGAGCTCCGCGTCCCCCGTGGACGTGGCTGTGAGGCCTTGGTGGGCTTGCATCTGGGGGTGCAGGAGCGTGTCCAGGCCCCTGGCCCGTGCGCTCAGGCTCCCGCTCGGGGGGCCTGCTCTGAGGTGTCTGAAATATTTGTTTTCTAAGGGATTAGCTTCCAGATGACTCTCGGAGAGGCCAGGAGCCACCACCGTGGCTGCAGCAGGAGGCCCCTCTTCCCTCTTGGACGCTGACCCAGGGAAACGTCATCTGTTCCCTGAAAACCTCAGGCCACGTCTCCTCCCTTCCCCTGCACGTCGGCCCGTCCATCCGTCCACCCATCCGTCCGCCGCTTGTTCACTCGACAGGTACCTCTGCCACATTCAGACCCATGGCCAAGGGTCACGTGGTCGTCCCCCTCTGGTCATCCAGTGCTCCTTCCTCCCCAAGCCAACAGCGAGGCGGCCACCTTCCAGGGGCTCTGTGTCCTTGGCCGTGGCACTCAGGGCTCTCTCCTGGTCCTGCAGCCTCTCTCACATGCCCCCTGGCACCCGGAACCTGTCCGCCGCAGACTGAGGCGGGGTCACTCCTCCCATCTGTCCCCTCTTCCCGTTGCCCCCCAGGGGTCCGGTGGGGAGGGCGGGGCAGCGGCTTCTCCTGCCTCTGTGGAACAGCTGTGGGGCGGGTTCTCTGTCCTTCTTCGGTCTGGCCCCGTGGATGCTACCGTCCCTTACTGAGATTCAAGATGGTGGTGGTGGAGGGCGGGCATCAAGGAGAGAGCTGCCTACACCCAGCAGGCTTGGGGGGAGGCCCCCAGAAGGGCTTGTGTTGGGCCGAGTCTGGATGTGGGCGAGCCGTCCGGGGCCCAGGGGTCCTCAAATCCCCAACATGCAGGCGGGAATGATGACTGTGGGGGACCCCGACAGACAACCCACCAACCAACGACACCAGGTCCCCAAGGGAGGGTCCAGGGCTCACGGCAGATGTTGGCTGTCCTCGGCCCAGGAGCAGCGGTTGAAGCCACAGGCCCTGTGCGCCCACTTTGCACGGGGGTGCCAGAGCAGGGGGGGCCAGGAGACGCAGTCTGCAGGAAAGGCCCAGGCGTCAGGAGTGAGGGGCAGTCAGGGCTCCGTGCAGGCTGGGCAGAGGGGCCACGAGGGAGAGACAGGACGTGGAGGACATGGTGCATGTCCTCAGTGGGGCTGACAGCAAGCAGGAACCTCACGAGCCTTCCGGGGCCTCCGACGCCCCCTTGCCCGCAAGCCCCGCACCCGGGTCCAGGGGCCCAGGTGGGCAGAAGCCCTGTGCCAGCTGGGCCCCCTGGGAGCCCCGTCGGGCTGACCACACAGGCCCTGCACAATGCTCTCTCCTGCTCCTTCTGAGCTCCGAGCCTGCAGGTGGGGAGCGGTGAGTGCCGACTCCCAAAGCTCGGGCCACACGAGCAGTCTCGTGGCCCCCAGGGGCCCCGGCCGTCTCCCTCCGGTGGCCCAGTGCCCAGCCCAGCACCACGACCGCCAGTGACGGAGGGTTCCCGCAGCTTCCAGTAGAAGCCCTGCCTCAGAAGACACTGAGAAGCCTCCTGGGCACAGATCTGGCGGGCGGCCTGGCTCGGAGGCCCGGCGTGGCCTGACGGCCACCGGGATGGTGCCCGTGCGCCAGGGAGCCGGCCTTGGGGTCACCGCCAATTCCCTGTTCCGGCTTAGCCTCTGCTCCGTGGTCGGAGGGGCCTCGCCATCCCCGTGGGGAGCCAGGGGGATGCTGCACACTCCAGGCCCCCGCCCCTGAAGCCTGAGGGACTGTCCTTTGCCCGCGTCCTCTGGGCGTCAGGCGGCCACCCCCCCACCCCCCCCCCGCGAGCAGGTCTGCTTAACGCCAGCTTGACCGGTGTGCCCTGGAGGAATTCAAGGGCACCTTCTGGAGGAGGAGGGCGCCCAGGGGAAGCAGACAGAGGGACAGCCCTCGCTCCGGGGCGCTTTTCCCCAGCAGGAGGGAACCGCTTTCCTCATGGTGGCCGCGAGCCTCTAGGAGGCTTCCTGACATTCAGTCCGCAAGGTCTCCGGGCCGCAAGCTGGCGCACCTGTCTGGTCACAGCAACCCCTCCCCAGATTGGAGGGCCCAGCTGGCGAGGGCGCGCAGACCAGGGGGCCGCGCACAGGTGGGGCTGGTGGGTGGTCCATGCACCGCGGAGGGAGGGCAAAAGGGAGTCACGTGGAAAATCGCCAGTCCGGGGACACGCAGGTGGCCTGTCCATGCCTCCCCTTGTGGGACTTTGGTACCACGAGGTGAAGTCGGGATCCATTCAGAAAACAGAACCACCCAACAGACAAGTGAGAGGATTCTAAGGGATCAGACCCTGCGCGGCGATGGGGCTCTCGCGGCCGCCTCTGCTCTGGGGCTGGGCCGGGGCCGCGCTAGCGGAGGGCGGCCCTGGTCCAATGCCTGTGTCCATATAGGGGACAAGGAAGGGTCCTTCCTGCCTCTTCCAGCTCCGGGGGGTTCCAGGTGTTCCTGGGCCGTGTAGCCGTGCCCCCCAGCCTCTGTCTCTGTGGCCATGTGGCCTTGGCCTCTCTCTTGTAAGGACGCCTGTCATAGGATCAGGGTCCGCCTACGTAACCCATGGGCTTGTCATGAGATCCTTAACTTATCGTTGTGAAGCCCTTTGTCCCAACAAGGTCACACTCACAGCTTTGGGGGGGGGTTGGGACACGGACAGGTCTTTCGGGGGCCACCATGGGCTCACTACAGACACTGCTTGGGGGCGGTGTAAGCCCAGAGCCCCTCACGGCTGCAGAGCCTTCTGTAAACAGGGCAAATGAGCATCGGGGCTGCGGAGCGGCATCTCGGGGCCACAACTGGGGTCCAGCCTGCTTGTGAGGCCAGTTTGGGCTGGTCACAGTGGGAGGAACGACACTCCAGTCACTCAGGGGCCGCCTGGCTGGGGGGGTCCCCGGGCGAGCAGACCACCCCGTCTGGAGGACAGACGTCCGTCCCCTGAGCCGGCCGGCCTAGTGTGACTGGAGCGTCATCCTTCCGAACATCGGCACGAGCGGCTTTCTCTGCCCACGTAGCGCCAGCCTGCTGGAAGGACCAGGCTCGGCAGCAAGGGGACCGGCTTCCAGCTGCCTCCTCCCCGGCTCGGCCCGCCCTCCAGGCCTCAGGACCCCACCAGACACAAAGTCGGCTCCTTCCAGCTGGGGCAGCCCTCTCTGATGCATCGTCCTTGGCCCCTCTGGGCGGCTGTCCCCAGGTTCTGTCCCCCTGGTCCCAGCCAGCACTGGGCGCCCCTGGTGCTGGCCTGGAGCAGCACCGAGTTCAGTGGACGCCGTGCAGCCCCTGCTCTGGGGAGCCTCGAGCTGGGCCCCGGACAGGCTGGGCTGCCTCCTCCCGGCAGCCCCGTGGTGAGCAGCGCAGGCCTCACCTCTGCGCCTCTACACAGAGGGCTGCATCAACCCCCCTCCAAATTGCTTGTGTTGGACCTGACCCCCAGTACCTCCGAATGGGACCTTATTTGGAGACAGGGTGGGAAGAGGTCACTGATGAGGTCCTGGTGGAGGAAGGAGGGTCCTCATCCGGCGGGACCGTGTCCTCACGAGAACAGCTGCAGGGACAGAAAACCTGGACACAGGAAACATGTCACGGGAAGATGGGGCAGAGACAGAGGGGTGCGTCACAGGCTCAGGGATGCCACAGACCGTCACCACCGCCGGCTGCCAGGACAGGCAGGGGACCGATGCTCTGTCAGAGCCTCCAGGAGCAGGAAGTCACCCCGAGAGGCCCTGGTCACTGGCGTCCGGAACCACGAGGGAACCTCCGAGCCTGTGGGGCTTGTTACGGCAGCCCATGGGCACCAGCGTGGGCCCAGGGGGCAGGGCCGAGGAGGAAGCCGAGGTGTGCCCCTCTGGACAGAGGACTGCAGTCACACACGGTGCCTGTGCTCTTGTCCTCTGGGTTGGAACTCAGTCTCATGGCCTCACCTAGCTGCAAGGGAGGCTGACAAATGTAGCACTATAACAACATAGCATCTAGAAGCTTCTGGGGGGACGGTTGGCAGTCTGGGGCATAGGGGCCAGAACAAATGTCTCTGGGATCCATCCAAACACTTGCCCCTTGTCCCCGATGCCCACGGAATGCAGAAGGGCTGTGGCTCTGGGGGCGCCTCCTCCCACTCCCCCCGACCCTGGGGAAAGCTGTGGATGGATCCGAGGGCTCTGGGCATCGGGTTTTGAGCGTCAGACAAGAAAGTTTGGGTTTTCCCGAAGAAAGCTCTTGCATTTCCGCGTGAAGTGTGCGTGCCAGGAGGCAGGCAGGAAGGAGGTGGGTTTGGGGCGCGGCCGGGATGCGGGGAGCGACTCCGGCAGCCCTACGGGCACCAGGGAGCAGAGCATGTCCGGTGGCAGCTGAGGCCAAGGAGAGAAGGTTTACAAGCAGGAGCAGCGGAAGAGCAGGAGGGCAAGAGCCAGGGGCCGAGGAGGCCTCCGAGAGGTCCCCCAAAGTTGTGCCGGACACAGGTGGCCCTGTGCCCACGTGGACAGCCAGGCTTGGGTGGTGCGTGCTGGACCAGGCCCGGTGGGCTGGGGAGGGTGGGGCCCTAGGGCCGGGCTCTCAGAGTCCTGCTGCTGATGCGGCCCTGGGGCTGGCAGGATGGAGGGAGAGAGTGGGGAGACGGCCCAGGTCAAGGAGGGAAAAGTGTCGCCTCACTGATGGCCACGTTTGGGAGGTGAAGGAAAGTAAGTGTCAGGGAGACGAGTGTTTTAATATTTTATTTTTTTAAGTAATCTCTGCACCCAACGTGGGGCTCGAACTCACAACCCCAAGATCAAGAATCACATGTTCCCTGAGGAGACGCTTTTCTAGGAAGGGAGCCCTGTGGGAACCGAGGGGGGCCAGTGGGCGGGAGTGGCTGCGGGCTCAGGGCCCTGGCCTTGGCCGACTCGCAGGGGGTCGGTCAGTTGGTCCTTC
This sequence comes from Mungos mungo, assembly GCA_004023785.1. Lineage (NCBI taxonomy): Eukaryota > Metazoa > Chordata > Mammalia > Carnivora > Herpestidae > Mungos > Mungos mungo. The sequence continues at coordinate 74,600 of PISW01006737.1, read as the reverse complement.
GACAAGAGGGTCCGAGAGTGTCCTGGGCTGAAAGCCGGGGGCACAAGTGCTGGGAGCGGCTGAGTTTGGGCAGAGGAGGGTGATTTAGGCTGTGCCCCGGCCCCCCTGGGGTCCCGCACCTTCCACGGCCCCACAGCCTTGAACGTTCCACGGCACCGGCCACGGTGCGTGGTGCCATTTTGAAACTGCCATTCCTCCCCGCACGCACGCTTCCGCCTCTGCTGCAGACCCGGGAAACGCTCCTTATCCTGGCCCCGGGCAGGGCTACGCATCCCCTTTCAGGCAGGGTGGCACATCTCTGACCCTTCTGTGGTCCAGGGTCCCCTGTGGGATCATGGCCTTATTTCCTACGGAGCCTAAATGGAGCCCTAGGCCCCTCCCCCAGAGCCCCAGCAAGCCATTCCCAGCGCATCAGAGAAGTCTGTGACCTGAGCCACATCGCGGCCCCTGTGCCTTCCCAGCATCAGCTTCAAAGACCCTCCGCGTGCGCCCTGCTCCCCCCTACCTGCAGCTCACCATCCAATCGCTCTCTCACACCCACCTCTAAGCCAACAGGGGACTGTCTGATGATGCCCCCAGTGTCACCAGCTAGCCCTTCCCACACGGGCCCCGGAAGGCGACCTTGCTCTGGGGCTCCCCGCCTTGCTCCCGGGGAGGCAGTGGTGAAGCAGACAGAAGGAGCTGTGAGGTACCGGTCAGGCTGAGCTGGGAGGAGATGCCCACAGCGCAGGGGGCGAGGGTGGTTGGCAAGGGGGCCAGAGGGGGACAGAACGAGAGGCTCTGTCCTCTGTCTGTGGCAAACCACACCCACACACCCCCTCAGCCACGTCTGCGGACTCTGGGCACCTGAGAGGGAGCGCCAGGCTGTCCAGGGGCTGTTCCATGCGTGGATCACAGCCACCCACTGTCACAGCAGGGATCAGACTGGCCCCAGAAGTCCCCAAAGCTCAGCCCACTGAGCCTCCCCACCCAATCCTGGAGGTCCCTCCACAAGGAGATCCTCACTGGCTGGTGAGACCGCAAGCGGTGTCTGGAGCTCCCCTCCCAACATTCTATTGATTTGCAAATGCACCATTTGTAGGCAAATGGCCTGAGGCCATCAGTAAACTAAGGACAGAGGCCATCAGTAAATTCCTCCCAGGGGAACCAGGGAACAAAAGAGATGCCTACAGACCCCAAGAAAGTGTAATCAGTACCTGAAGGGCCTCCAGACATGGACCCCAAGAAAACGTAACCGTCCCTGAAGGGCTTCCAGGCCCTGGCACAGTCGCAGGCAAGCGGTGAGAAACGGTCATGACGGCAGCACCCTGGGTCTACCCAAGAGCCCACGTGCTGCTGGGACCTGGTTCCCGAGTCACCTGGGCCCAAGGGAAGGTGGCAGCAAATGCTTGGCAGCACACGGTCCCCTGCTCTGGGGTGGACATGACTGGGAGCCCAGGAGACGGGAGGCCAGGGACAGGAGCCACGGCCAAAAGGCTACCGCCTCTCTGGGAGCCTCCAGACACACAGAGCGCCTCGCTGAGCGCAGGGTTTCTGGGTCTTCCTCCTCGGAGTTGGGCTGACCCCTGGAACCGCCTCACATCACCTGAGTGTTGAATGCGTTATGGGTGGCACAAGTTGCCGCGAGGTGGCAGTACTGGCTCACACTTCACCGCCTGGCGCCCGCGGCAGGGGTCCGCCCGCGCGACGGCCCGGGTCCGCAGTGGTCCACGGGGGTCACCGAGGAGACGGGCACATTTCTGAGCCACCCCTGGCCATACCATCTGAGTCGCTCGAGGCTGAAAGAAATTGGGGCGATAAAAAGGGATACTTGGGGGCGGTGACGGACCCCCATGCCTGGGATGCTGCGGTGTCGGCTTCAGAGGGTGGCCCTTCCCACAGGCACCCCGACCACGCAGGGCCCTGGGGCTGCCTCGCAAGGCACGGGTGGATCTCAGGGCTCTCCCCGCGCATCGGGTGCCAACCCTCAAGCTGACTGCATGCCCTGAATGGGGCCGAGTCCGCTTGTGGGTGTTAGAGTCCGCGGTGACCGCGAGATGGCGGCACCGGCTCGCATATTACGGCGGTCACGGCGCTAGGGTCCACCCGCGAGGCGTCCCGGGTCCGCGCAGGCGGGATTCCGCAGTGGCCCATGAGGGTCACCAGGGAGACGGGGTGCTGGCCTGAGCCACCCCGCATCAAGCCATGCCCGCCATGGGTCCCCTCGAAGCCATCAGTGCTGCGGAGTAGGGCTCATGTCACATCTCCCAGGCACGGTGACGCCAGCGCCTACCGCCGCACCTGGGGTTTGGCGCACCCGAGCCGCCACATCAACACCACCAAAGACAGCCGCCAAGCCCCTGGCTTTTTAACGGAGCTGGCTTCCGAGGGATCTCGCGGAGTCCCTCAGACCCCAGGCGTCCCGGCATTAACATCTCCATTCGATTCCGGTGTTCAGATGCTAATGATCCGGGCGCGAGGCTGCCGGCCTCCCGCTGCGGGAGGTCCTGCCGCGGAAGGTCCAGCTCCGGGAGGTCCTACCTGTCGCCCGCGCACCGCCGCCAAAGTGGGGTGCGGCAGACACCCTAGTGTCCCAGAGGGGGTCATTAAAAGGTGGCCATCCTGCCGTGGCGAGCGTGCTCTGGGGCCAGGGTGCAGGTCCCCACAAAGGTACCCTGATATCACCAGCGGTGCGTGGAGGCGCGTGTCCCGGCCGCGGCGCACCTGGTCTACCCAGAGCCCACGTGCTGCTGAGAGTGGGATCCGAAGCCCACCCTAGGGTCCTGGTCCGGTATCAGCAGAGAGAGAACACTTAGGAATCAAAGGGTCCCTTTCCTGGGGTGACAGGGACATGACGGGAAGCCCAAACTCTAGAGGGAAACCAACCAAGGCGGCCCGGGGTCCTGGGGCCTGAACGCAGGAGGGTTTCGGGGTCCCTCCTCACACGGGGTGCCGACCTCCAGGCTGCTGGCACTCTCTGGGTGGTGCCGATCTTTGGGGGCACAGAAACGGCAGCGGCCGCGAGGTGGCGGCACAGACTCGCACATCACTGCCCGCGGCCAGGCTGGGGTCCGCCCGCACGGCGTCCCGGGTCCACTCGGACCCGATGCCGCGGTGGTCCACGAGGGTCATCAGGAAGACGGGGTGCTAGACCCAGCCACTCCATCCATCAGCCCGCCCGCGTGGCTGAAGCTGGGGAGACCGGAGAGAACACTTGGGGGTGGCGAGGGATCGCCGTGCCGGGGATGGCGCGGAGCGCGGAGTCAGTCTCAGAGGGAGACCGTCCCCACGGGTGCCGCCGGCGGCACAGCGTCCTGGGGACCGGCTGCCTTGGCGAGTGCACAAGGGTTTCGGGGCCCTCTCGCTTTGTCTTGAGCCAAGCCCGGTGGTCCCATCGCATGCCCCTGAACCCCAGAATGGTGCCAGGTCGGTTGTGGGTGTGGAGACCGCAATGGCCGCGAGGTGGCGATGCCGACTCACATCTCCAGCCGGAGGCAGCCTCGGCTGGGGCTGCTTGGGGCAAAGTGTTAGGGTCTGCCCCATCCTAGCTTGGGAGTCTGTCCGCGGCAAAGTCTGGCTTTTTCCCACAGAAAATCTGGGGGTCCCCTCGTGACAAAGGCTGGGGTGTCAGGTTTGGAGGCGAGCGCCCAGCACAGCGGTGGATCTGCCCGAGGAGCCTTCTGAAGTGTGTTGACTCGGGCTTCTTTGCCATCATGTGCTCCACGCCCGCACCAGCCCAGTCGACTTGGCGGGCGGACCCGATGCACCGCGGGGCCCCGAGAAGCCCCAGCAAGGCCAGAGCGGTCACCCCAGGAACAGGATGGCCAGGGCGGTTGCGGGGTCGTAAAGCTCTCAGGTCTTTGTTCGGGTCTTGAACCTGCAGTGACCTAGGCGGGTGGGTGCAAAGGGCGCCGGGCTGACTGGGAGGCTACTTTGTCACCAGAGCTTGCCTATGAGCCGCGGAACCTGGCAGTGTGCCACATTCATGAGACCCGAATGCCGGGCACCCCAACCGCAAAGGGAAGCCTGCCTTGCCTCAGCCGCCATCCCCACAACAGTCAGTGTCAACCGGATGGTCCTGGAGCTGGGGTTCAGCCGCTCACCCCGGCCCCTGAGACCCCTGGGTGAGGGAGCCCTCGCCCCCCCCCCACACCCCTAATGTGACTGCTCCCTGTGGACTCCCAGGACCCCAGGGAGAGCACGGGGTCTCAGCTGTGGTGGCGGCCGAGGGTGGCTCTGAGTCCTGCCCGAGCCCCCGGAGCCCCCAGCCGGAGCTCCAGTCGGGGGCAGAGTGCGAGCCCAGCGGTGGCTGGGCGGGAACAGGGTGCGTGGTCTGCCCCGAGGGGACCCCAGTGCTCCGACCCGAGGGGAGGGGGACGTTTGGGGACAATGCCAGGCCCTGTCTACGGGATGCCAACGAAGGGGTGCGGAGAATGCCCTCTTTGGAGAATTCCGGGACAGGCGAGGAACGTGTGCTGGACCCGTCTGGGGCGGAGGCGGTCCTTGCAGCCGCCGAACACGGTCGCCACTCCTATTGGCTGGCAGGGCAGGGGCGGGAATTCGGGGCGGGGCCACCCCAGTTAGAAAAAGCCCGGGCTAGGGCCGGCAAGCAGGGTGCGGGAGGGGGGTGGTGGGTGGGTTGGGATGGGGGGTTTCGGGGGAAACTGGGGAAGCGGGGGAGCCGTGGGGTAACCAGGGAAGCGTGGGGTACTGGGGGCAACCAGGGGAAGATGGGAACGGGGTACAGGGAGGTTTGAGTGGGCCAAGGATCACCTTGGAAATCTGGGGTCTGGCAGGAGCGGTAGAAGGTTGCGGGGCTGGCTTGGGCAGGGCTGGAGGGCGCCAGGCGGGAGTGTGGCGCGGGGTCCCAGGTGTCTTGGGGTGGGGGTAACATCGGCCTGGGGTACGGCGGGCCCAAGCTGGGGGTGTGGAGGAAAGAGGGGGGAGCCAGACATTCATCCCGGTCAGTTTTGGTTTCAGGTCGTGGCGGCTGGTGGACAGGGGAGCTGGAGAAGGATTGACTCGTCCAGGACCCGGGGCAGCGGGGCTGTAGAGCTGGCAGCCGTGGGCAAGTGAGGACAGCGGTCTGTCGGCCAGGTGAGTCCGCGCCCCTCCCTGGGCCTTGCTCTGCTGGCCCTCTGCAAGAAGGGGGCTTCGGGGAGCAAGGCCCAGCGAGGAGAAGCGGCTGGCCTCCCGGCAGAGCGGCGGACGAAGGAGGGCGGTCAGCACAGGTGACACCGTCTCGGGGGGAGCCGAGACTGTGCGGGCTGGGGAGGCCGCGGGCCTTTCCCAGGTAGAAAGAGCATTTCAGGAGAACAGGCGGGAGATGAGGCAGGGCTGCCAGCCAGGGAGGTGACAGGTGGCTGAGGGGATCCAGCACGTGCGGGGTGGCACCAGGCCCGGGTCAAACAGGATGAGGTGGGGACTCAGGACGCAGGAGGGGTCCCCAGTCGCCACATCTCACCCACTGAAATTCATTTAGTAGCAGGTACATGAGCGGCTCTGGCCAAGCCAGGGCTTTGAGGGCTGGAGAACGGGAAAGAAGGAGCAGTGCGCGGGGTGGCCCGCAGCAGGATGTCACCGGAGGGGGCGGCGGCCGCAGGGACCGGCTCGGGAGAGATTTCTGCAGCAAGGAGGCTGCGGCGGGCCCAGCCTGCGGACGCGCCGTTCCCGCATGGCACTGCGGCCCAGGGTCTGGCGCGGAGAAGGCCCACAGTGCACTTGGTGACACTGCACGCCTTCACCGCCCAGCCCCTGGGTCTGGCATGACTGACAGGACAGCACCAGGGAGTCAAGGGCACTGGCGAGACCGGACTAGGCGAGGCGGGTGGGGCGGAGTGAATGAGAACTCTGGTGGGGGGTCGGGGCGCAGGCAGGGGTGAAGAGCGGGAGCCTGGCGGCGAGTCCGCAAGGGGCACTGGCCTCCGGAGCCCGTGGCCAAGGTGGGCCTCGCGGGCAGCGATGGAGCAGGGATCGGTGCCTCTGGACTCAGACTGGAGACGAGGGTGAGTGCCCAGCCCGCTGGTGTGCCCGGCACCCGCCCCGCCCCTGCCCACCGCCTCTGCCCGCCACTCAGCCCGCACCTCCTCGCCTTGCCCACAGCCAGGTCTCCAGATCGGGTGATGTGCCTGCCAGCCACCGAAGGCCGGGCGCGAGGCTGTGCTCAGAGGGACATGACATGGTCCGGTGTGATGGCGAGGACAGGCGTGATGCAGCCCGGCCTTCCTGGTGAGTGCAGGGGTGCGGCTGGGCCCCCGCAGGCCGGCCCCACCCGCGGGGCGTCGCCCCTGAGCGCTCTTCCTTCTCCAGACCATTCTAGGCTGGCGCCGCGGGGACCCGGGACACCATAGGTCTCGTTCCTCTGTGTTCCTGAAGGAGCCAACACATCACTGCTGCTCTCTGGACCCCATAACCCTCAACACGACAAGGTGAGTCCCGGCAAGCCCCTGGGAGCAGGCGCCCCCCCGAGGAGCAGGCCCTCATTCTGTCCTGCCCCGTAGAAATGGTGCTACCCAGCTCACGCCTGGGCCTTGGGACCGGGGCTTCTTCAAGCCCCTTCTAGCTCTGATTCGAGAATATGCTGCATTCTGGAACCACTACACTACTTGACTCAGGAATCGGCTCTGGAAGGTGAGTGCGGGATCCTTCTGGAAGCTTCCTGGGCTGCCCTGCCCCGGCCCCACTCACATGTTCTGTCTGTCTCCACAGGTCAAGCTACGGGAACGAGACCGGCCTGACAACAAGATCGTCAGGAGTGAGCAGCACCGCGGCGGCCGCCGCCCCGCCCGGCACTTTCATCCCCGCGGCCACCCTGCCGCGGACAGGCGACCACCAGCCAGCTCCACGCCCCCACGCCCCCCACCCTCTTTCTCTTCTTCCTTTCCTCTGTGCTTTCATTTCGTTTCTTTCCTTTCCTTCTGCTCAGGACTCAAGGCCACCATGACTCTGTTTCCCCATCCCTCCCGAATTCAATTTGCACTAAGTCGTTTGCACTGGTTTGGAGTTCTGGATCCGGCCTGGAGTCCCCGAGCACGTGTGCAAGCAAGCTGCCGAGTGCCCGCCCGCGCCCGGCGCCCCCCTGCCGTCCATCTCTGCCTGGGGGTGCCGGGGTGCGGCCGCGTGGGTGGGGCTCCACCCTCCCCTCGCCTAGTCTGGGAGCTCCGAACACCGAGCAAACCCTGAACCATTCCGTTGTAGAGCAGCTCGCTCAGTGCCCCTCCCCGCCGGGGCTTCACCACAAGCCCTGGTTTCATCAATAAACTCAGTTACAGCAACTTGTCTCAGAGCCTCTGGAATCTGCGCGGTTCCCCGGGTGGGGGTGGGGCGCCTCTGGCCGGGGGAGGTGGACACAGAGCGGGGGGACATGAAGAAGGCATATGTGGGTGCACGAGGAATGGGAAGGCCATACTCAAGAGGGGCGCAGGGAGGGGGGCATCACAAGGCAGGAAGGGACACAGGGATGGGGTGAGGGACACGGAAGGGGGGGCATACGGGAGGCACATGGCCAGGAAGCGGTTATGTCCTTGGAGGAATGGGGGGTGGATGAGGAGGGAGGGCAGGGCAGGGCAGAGGACACGGGGAGGGGCCTGCAGGGTGGGGTGACTGGGCATGGAGACATGGGGTGGAGCCCAGGGAGGGGTCTGCGGGGCCCTGCGGGGAGCGGTGGGGGGCGGGGCCGAGGAGCTGTCAGGGATTGGGAGAGAAATCCAGAGATGTCAGATGGCACCGAATCTCCCCGAGCCCCCCCACCCCGTCCCGCCACGCAGACCGCCTGAGGGACGACACCCCTGGGCCTCCATGAGTCCCTGTCCCCCAGACCACCCGAGGAGAGAAACCCGAACACGTGGGAGGGCAGAACTGGGGCCAGGCAGCTGCCCCGTGGTGGGGCGGGGGCTGCAGAGAAAATGAGGCAGCCGAAAGGGGGAGTGAGGGACGTGGGGTCCTTGGGTCTGTACCCTCTTTGCAAGTGCAGCCCCCACGGGCTGTGGCTGGCATCCGCCCAGCCCAGCCGCTGGGTCGGGGACCCCCAGGCCCACAGCCCTCTGCCTCAGGCGGTGCAGAGGCTGGGAGCGTGACGGAACAGCTCTGGGAGTTGAGGCTGGGGTCCTGGGCTCCCCCTGCCCTCGCCAGCCGACAAAGACCCGAGGGCGAAGCCGCCCCCATGCCTGGGCCCTTCCTGGCCACGCATCCCCCCGAGCTCACCCCTGCAGGCTCCCCACTGTCCTTGCGCGCGCGTGTGTGTGTGTGTGCCCCCCTCAGGGCCCCCACCCCTTCCACCAGACGGGTACTGAGGAGGGAGCGCGGGGCCCTCGGACTCCCTGGGCAGGTGGTCACCAGGGAGCAAGGTTGACCAAGCACCTCACACATGGCCCCTGGGTGTCATCCCCCAGAGCTGCGGGCAGCATCAGTGACAGATGTCCATCTCCAGGCCCCCAGGGCCGGTGAGATGAAGAAATCTCTCCCTTGTGTGTCAAGGGTTAGGTCTAAAAATGGCCTTTGTCACAAATAGGTCTCTGCTGGCTCTCCGTGGACCGGGGCCGGTTTCCCAGGGTGCCGGCCAGAGGGTCCTTGGGGATGGGAGAGGGTAGGGGGCTGCTCTGGAGAACACGGGGATCGTGGGGCCCAGGAAAGGTTAGGCAATCCTCTGGCCCCCCAAGTCGGTGGGGCCGGCGCCTCGGGGACTGTGGCCTCAGCCTGTCACTTGGGGCGGTGAGTCACCGCCACACTCTCACCCTGAGGCCTGTTTGGTAAATGGAGAGCACCGGGTCCGGAATGCCGGAGGGTGAGGCGGGGGGCCCCTAGGGCCCCGACCTGACTCTGGCCCCCTGGGTCTGCCCGGGAGTGTGCCCACGTCCCATCCCCTCTGAACGAACAGGGCGGGGGCCACTGGGGCCGAGGACCCAGGAGGAGACCTGAGTGCCGGGAAGGCCTGGGCCGGGCAGCACAGGGAGCTGAGGGGGCAGCCTGTCCCCCTCGGACTGGACTGAGGCGGCGGGAGCAGAAGCCACAGGCCAAGGCTCTGCAAACAGGTCATGAGCTCCAGCCTCGCCCGGGGACTGGGAAAGCCGGCGTGGCCTCCCCGCCCTGACAAAGCCCCTCCGGAGCGGGGACAGCCGGGTTGGAATGTGTTTACCTTTGGCCCAACCCGATTTCCTGCTTTTTAGAGAAGGGGCTCAGAGAGGCCGTCAGACAGGCTCCTGGCGCCCCCACCACCCAGAGGCGCTTTCAAAACGCCCCTGCAAGCGAGTTAAGTGAGTTAAGTGTGTCGCAGCAGACAGGGGCTTGAATTTCACTCCCAGGCCCAGCTCGGGGACGGTGGGGGTGGGGGCTGGCCGCGGAGGTGCGGGAGGGGTCTCCAGGAAGACTGCGGCCCAGGGCTCTGGCCAGTCCCCCCGCCCCGTGGGCGTCCCGCTCAAAGCTGCCAGGGGTCTTTAACCTGGACGCCCCCCTAGCTGCCCTCCATGGATGGTTTAAGCTCGAAAATCATCCAGCTTGGAGGAAACAAGACTTAACAAGGACATGTCCCCGCGTGTCCCTGCAGACCACATCTCTGGGTCCACGCCTGTGTGTCTGTGTGTCCGGACGTCCCTCTCGTGCCCTGAGTGGCCCTGTGCGCACCGGGCCGGGGGTCTAGCTGCCCGTGTGCTGCCCGAGACGCCCCCCCATCCTGGGTCGTGTGTCCCAGTCGTGAGGCTGGGAGTGAGCCTCTGCTTGGGGCGCCTACTGGGGGCGCTCTGTGGGGTCTGCTGGCCGCGGGGTGGCCTGGCCCCGTGTGGGGCCAGCGTCCCTGGAGGGTGGACATCTGAGCCTGGCTGTGTGTGTCCTGTGCCTTTGTGTGAATTCGTGTCTCAGCCTGGATTTAATGACCCAGGAGCCCACTTTCAGGCAGGGATTACAGACAGCTGGGGGGCGGGGCAGAGTCGGGACACTTGTTAGACCTCTGAATGGGGACAGAAAAATCCCAACAATACAAAGGAAATGAACTCCCTGCACAGGCCTACATGACACTTGGGCTCTCACTACAATGCACCCTGGGAAGTCAACAACAACAACGCGCCAGGGGCTGGGCCCGTGCTCGCACCCCAGGCTCCAGGGAGGACAAAGGTTTCCTGCCCCCAGAGCGCAGGGGGGAGGGGCGGCGGGCAGGGGCCTCCTCAGCCCCGGTCATTGCAGAGACCCCGAAGGGAGCAGAGTCCTCTGCCTGCTCTCCAGCCCCTCCTGTTTTCAGGGTGTGCGTGTGTGTGTGGGGGGGGGGGGGATGTACCTGGGAGGCCCCAAAGACGGTGTGACCCGCAAGAGGGGTGGAAGGTTCTGAGAGGAGTGTGGCCAGCGTGGCCCCCCGTCCCAGGCCCCGGCCGCCCCGCTGCTCCCCCTCCCTCTCACTCCTCCTCTCCCTCCTCTGCACCTGGTGACACCGTTGGCCCTTTTCCAGGGACAAGGGGAGCGAGTGGGGCCCCTTCCTGGAAGCCCACCTGCAGGCCGGCCTGCTGGGAAGGGGCCTGCTCCTCGGTGGCCCCCACCGCCCTGGAGCCATTTCCTGGACACGGTCACTGTGGATATTCTGCTCCTTGTCAGCACCGAGCATAAAGCACACAGCAGGCTGCTTGTGCTCCGGGAGCCCGCGCTCCGTCCCCGAGCACCTGGCCGGACGCAGGCGGCAGCCGGTCCCCGGGGGGCGGCGCGAGCCGGGGCCGGACCAGTAAATAAACATGGGCTCCAAGCACCGGGGGAGGGGGGGGGGGGCCCTCACCCCTGCTTCTGCCCGGAGCCTGCACGTGCCAAGGCCCTTCGGGCTCCTGTCCTGCGGGGCCGGGAGGTGGCTGAGAAGGGCTGGGGGGCACATGCAGACCCTCGGGCGGCCCCGGCTTTGCAGAAACCCGTCTGCTGGGGTGGGGGTCTCAGCGGGGGAGCCCGAGGAGCCGGCACCCCATGGAGAGGGCCCAGGGTTGGGGCGAGAGGCGGGACAAAGCATTTTCCTTGAGCCAGGTAGGAAGACCAGGCCCCCAGGGGCTTTGAGCGTAGGGGTGACAGGTGGGCAGCAGTGTTTGGAGCCCGTGGGTCTGGTCTGCAGCCCAGGGGCCCGGAGGAGGAAGGAAAGGACTTTCGGGACAGACAGCCGCCTGCACTGATGGGGTCCCAGTGCGGGGACACGGGGCGGCCTGGGGACCAGCCCTCTGGGCACAGGGCAGGGCCGAGGCTCAGATGCTCTCAGAACTTGGCCCAGGGTCTGGCCTCGGGGAACCATGACTGCTAGGGGCTGTGGGGGAAGACGGAGGCATGGCCCTGGGATGAAGGGGTGGGGATGGGACTTGGGGGACACATGTCTGCAGGAGAGCACAGCCCCGGCATGAGGCCTCCTCCACCCCTGCCCTCCTCTCCCTGCCCCTGCCTTTCACCTGCAGGCAGTGGCTTGGGTGGGACATACAGCAGGGGCCCAGGGGGAAGGCAGGGGCCCCTGGGGTTTATTCAGGTGGCTTTCAGATCACGCCCCGTGCGTGGTGGGGCCCACGGCACGCAGAGAAGCACACAGAGCCCCCCAGGGGCTCCCCATTGGTCGGCAGTGACATCACCCCTGTGTCAACGGCGTCCAGCCCCTATGGCTCACGGAGCAGGATGGGCCTTCTGGGCCTCCGCCCGGCGCCCCACCCCGGCCCACACACTGACCCACTGTTCTGGGGTCTGGGGGGGGGCCGGGCCCTGGAGTCCTGGCCTGGCCTGCCTTTCCACCCACCCCTGAGCCCTTAAGTCCCCCTCAGAAAGCGTGGGGGCCACGGTCCTGGCCTCCACCTCCTGGTCCTTCTGGGAGAGACCTGGAGGCCTTGGGGCACAGGCTTGTGGTCTTGGGGGGCACAGCACAGCCTCCATGGGGCCTCTCAGGCTGAGCGCTGCGGAGGGGGCACCGGTGGGGCCCTCGTCACGTTGGCCAGCCCCCAGGACCGAGGCAAAGCCAGAGGGACTCCTCTCCCTGCCCCTAAGCTTGGGCTGGCTGCCATCCTGGGAGTAGGGAGAGCCCCCCACTGCAGACCCCCGCAAGCCCCCACCTGCAGGAGGGAAGAGGCCAGGGCGGGACTTGGACACAAGCAGGGTGGGCTCCCTCCACAGCCCTGCGCCCACGCCGCCGTCGCCACCCTGAGGTCACTACCTCTTTCTGAGAGGTTTCCGGGGCCCAGCCTGGGGATGAGCCGGCCTAGGACAGCAAAGGAGCCTGGCAGGAGGGTCTGGGGGCAAGGGGCGTCCCCAGAGGGGGATGAAGACCGTCCTAGGGGCCTGGCAGCCCTCAGGGCGCTGGAGGCCTCCTTGTCCTGGAGCTCTGGTGGGGGGAAGAGAGAGGGAGGGAAGGGGAGAAGGAAGGAGGGGGAGGGGTCCACTGCCCTTTGCCCTGTTTTCCATTGCTAGCTTCCTGTTCACGGAGCTCTGTTACCAAGGAAGGGGGGTTACGGAGGAGGGTCCCTCCTGTTGGCTGTCCCTTTAGCTGCCTGTATCCTGTCCCCCCACAGCCCTTTGGGGGCTGACCCTTTGCTCAGGCCTCGGACCCCAGCCCCCCTGCCAGTCTCTCCATACTGGCCCCCATGGGTGGTCCCGCTTGTTGGGCTGCCCCCACCCCCCGAGGGTGAAGTTTCCTTCCTGGAGCCTCCAGTCCCCAGTGCCCCCCATCCAAGGGTGAATGACCTCACCCTAGGACGTGGGGCAGAGGGCATGTGTGCCAAGAGTGGCCCCCAGGGGACACGTGGCTATTTGCAGTTTGGGAGGCTCAGAGATAAAGCCGCTGTTTTCCCAGCGGGCACAGAGCCAGAGGGGGCCGAGGGGCAGCAGGGTCAAGGTTAGGCCTCTGCCTCAGGCCCCCTCCCAGGCTATTGTCTGCTCCCCATTGCCTCTGCATGGAGCACAGGGAGGAGGGGCAGGAGGACACCAGCCCCGCGTCCCCAGCAGCCCCGCTGGGCCTGCGAGGGGGAGGGGCTGACTGGCAGCCCCCACACGTGGGATTCCGTCACCAGAAAACCTAATTGAGGCCAAATTTCATGGGCCCTGTGATTTGGGTGGGCATGGCCCCCACGGAGGGGCCGCAGCTGAAGACAGGGCACGGGGGCCAGTGACGGGGGAAGGGGGACAATAGGCTTAAGGGTTCACATTATGTGCATGTCACGGGCAAATGCTCGTGGGGCCTGTGGGGGCTGGGTGGGAAGGGAAGGACATCTGGACAGGATCCGGAGGAAATGGAGCTCAGCCGTCCCACGCCTGCGCACCCCGAGCCACCGTGGGCACCGCGGGGGCGGCCCCAGGGGCCCCCAGACTTCCTGTTCCGAGCTGGGTGCTGAGCACCACGTCCAGCCCGGGCTGGGTCTTCCCTGGGGTCAGATAGGAAGAGACTGGCTGGAGAGATGTGGCCGCCCAGCCCAGAGCGATCCCGCGGGTCAGCACGGGGCCCCAGACATCCCCGCTCCCCCGCCATCCTTCATGAAGCTGTCACCCAAGAACGCGCTCCAGACGTGCACTCCTTTGGCTCAGGCCCCAAGCAGGCTCCAGGCTCCCCTGCCCCCAACGCCCCCCGTGCACACCCTCGGTGCATCTGCAAGAGCTGGCCCAGGGTCCCCAAGTCCCGCGGCCCACACCACCCTGCTGCGCCTTCCTCTCTGGCCTGGGGCCGTCGCCGCGCACCTAAGGGGGCGCGTGGGCATGTGCTCGGTTGTCCTGACCTCTCCCCAAACACCCCGGCAGCCCCCCTCTGTGCTCCCAGGGCGTCTCGGAAAGGGTGCCCCACAGATCCGGCCAGCCAGCCCTCTCTGGTCTCTGCCGTCCGTGCTCCAGAGAAGGCGGCCCGATCCGTCATGGCCAACAGCAAATGGCCCGTCACTTCCAAGGTGACGGCAGGGTCGCCACGGATGGCCAGGGCTCCCACGACTCTGGGGGCAGGCATGCATCTCGAAAGGGCCTGGAAGCCCTCCCTCCCCACAGAGAGCAGCGGAGCGGGGCTGGCCAGCCAGGCCGCCTCCCCAGGAGCCCTGCCCGCAAAGAGAGAACGGGGAGGGGGCTGAAGGGAGGACAGGCCTTCAGGGGCCGAGCGGAAGGTCCTGGCAAGAGCGACCCCCCCGGGATGGCCTCTCAGCTGACCCTGGGCCCCACGGCCCAGCTCCGGGGACACCAGGGCTGATCGCCTGCCGGCCAGTTGGGGTGCAAGCGCCGATGTGGCGTGCTGGCCACCCACCCCACCCCGCCCCCCTGGGCCCGGGCCCCTGTGGCCTGCCGCACACAGATCCCCACTATGGTCATGTGGACACTGAGCTGACTAGGGTCCTGGGGAGCAGGGGCAGCCAGCCAGCCCCCGGGGAGGCGAGCATCTGGGCGTTCTAGACTGGGGGAGCTGGGGGAGCCCCAGGAGGCGCCGCTAGGCAGCCCTGGACACAAGGCGGGAGCGGGGTGCTCTGGCCTGCAGCTGCCAGAGGGGATGTGTGGTGACCTCGGGGTCCCTCTCCCCAGAACTACAGGGGCTGTGACCACAGGGAGGACTCGGAGACGCATCTCTAATAAAACGGATGTTTCGGTGATAACCATTCAGCCACCACCTTGTTCAGGGGCTCCAGGCACCCGAATCAGTCCTTTGTCCTCACAAGGACGCACAGGAGGGTGTCCTAGACATCTGCATTCTGCCGACGAGGGAACCGAGGCAGACGGGGGGAGGGCTGTCCCTGAGCTGCTGCATCCTCCAGCGGGCCACCCCAGGAGGCCGGCTCAGACCCCACAGGACGTGCTCCGTGTGTGCTTGTCCATGAGGCCCCCGCCACAGGGGGGTCGCGCACCAGCGGGAAGACAGCCCTGGAGTGTGAGGGGCGGGCTATGGGGCAGGCACAAAGCAGCAGAAGGAACTTTCTGGAAGGTGAAGGTCTTCTCCGGCTGGACCTGCAGAGGAGGGCAGTTCTGGCTGTCTAATCCCACCTCCCGCCACCCCCTCCCCAGCCCAGGCGGAGGGGGCAGGATGGAGAGGGGCCTCGTGTGTGGGCTCTGGGCTGCACCCCCGTGAACAAAGTCCTGGGACACTGACCTCGGAGCTCAAACAAGGCTGGTGGGGCTGGGCCCCCCGAGGGCCCGGGGGTCAGGGCCAGCGAACACTGAGTGGGGAAAAGGGCACAGTGCCTGCCCAGGGGGTGAGTCCTTTGTGCCGTGTCCACTCCAGGGTCCCCTTGGATGGGGAGAGGTCCCCCCCTACTGCCTGCTCCCCACAGCACCCGCCAGTCTTTGCAAGATGGTGGTGTAGACTCCTGCGTGGGGGCAGGGGTCCTCTGTCCCCTGCTCCCCCACCTCAGGGAGACTCTCTCTCTGAAGGTGATTCAGCCCTGGAAGGTATTTCAGGGATGTGGCTGAGCAGGCTGCGCGTGACCCCAGATTCTTGTCCCTTGCAGGGGTGGCGGCTCCTGTGAGGCCCCTGGGGAGGACAGGCAGAGGCAGGACACAAAGCCTAAGGTATTCCATCTCCACGTGGCACCCGGTGCCACGGAATCCACCATGAAAAATGTCCCTGTGGGCGCCTCCCCAGGGTGGAGTCCGGCAGCAGGGAAGAGCCTCAGAACTGGCCATGGCCAGTGCAAGAGAAGGGACGCGGGGGCCGGCAGCACAAGCCGAACCCTGGCTCTAACCGCTTCTGGGGGCCGCCACCAAAGTGCCAAGCCTCAGGTCCCTGCCTGCTGCTGCCTGAGACAGGAACGCCCCTCTCCCCGTGCCGTCACCCCGCGGTGGCCGTGGGCGCAGATGGGAAGGTGCAGCGGGTTTTGTTCAAGAAGAGAAAGAGGCTCAGAGCCTCAGCCCAAGGGCTGTAGGGGGTGCGAGGGCCTGAGGCTCCATTCCAGGGCCTCCAGCAGGGCCAGGGAGAGGGGTGCCCCCATCCCCTTCCCTGCAAAGAGCAGAGGTGGGAGGAGGAAGGGCCCTGGCCCCCTGAGAGCCCCATGTGTGCAGAAGAAATACCAGGGAGAGGCCAGACCAGGAGCCCCTAGGCACCCCAGACGTCCCTGGGGGCTGGGACTCCTCTGGGCCGGGTGCTGCTCTGGGGACAGGGCCGCCGGAAGAAGGAAGGCCACCTCTTAGGCCTCAAGCCGGCCAGGCTGCGATTTGCCTGGCTCGGTGTGGCGACAGGGCTGCCCAGCCTCCAGGGCCATGTGGTCCCGGGGCTGCGGTGAGTCTGCTCAGGGATGTCAGAGGCCGCTCGGGCTGGAAGCCCCTGGGCGTTGCCTGCCCACCGCTCCCCGGGGACCCAGGGCAATCAGAAAAGCGCCAGCAACAGTGTTTATTTTCAAATGACATTTTTTAAGAAAAACAGCCTCCCCCAAATGCTTGACCCTGAGTCTGGAATGTGGAGCTGCAAACAGCTGTCCCCTCCCCAGACCCTGCACAGCTCCCTGCTTGTGGGTAGGGGGCTGGGGGGGATCCTGGGGACACTGGCCACAAGTGGTCACGGCATGGAACCCGGATCTGGGGTCTGTTCCCGGGCTTGCCTTGTCCCCCGCGGGATGCCAACACCCTAGCAGCAGGCGTCCCCCCGGGCTTGGGGTTCTCGGACATTTGCTCCCGTGTGGCAGCCCCGTGCCTCTGCTCCCACTGAGCCCCCAGCCTGGGTCCACCTCAGCCTGCAGCCTGCCCAACCTTGTCAGCCCTCCTCGGAGCCCCTTCCTCCGAGAAGCCCTCCAAGGAACTCAGCAGGGTCTGCTCCTGCTCAGACCCCCCCGCCCCCGTCTGTGGTGAGGGGCCGTGCCTTCCTGCCCACAGCCGGAGGCTGGATCAGTGGGTAGTGTCACTGCAGAGTCACCGGGGGAGCTCAGTGGCCCCCGCCCTGGATGGTTTCCAGAGCCTGTCCCCTGCCACATGCCCAGGGTCCCTTGGTCCCCTCCGTGTGGCCCCTATCTCACAGCTGGGCAGCAGCGAGTCAGGGAGGCCCCCTGGCGCCGACCAGGCCCTGGAATCTGCTTTCCAAACCTCACCCCAGCTTTCCTTTCCTGCCCCGGGTGTCCCCGCTCTCTCAGAGGAGGCCTGCATGTGCCCACCACTGGGGGAGGTGCAAGGACCTCCCCCCCAGGCCCTCTCCCCCGCCTGCCAGCCCCTCGCTGCCCCTGCACCGGGCGCAGAAGGACCTTCCCTTCCCCCGCCCTCCGAAGGGACGGCCTGGGGTCCCTGATGGCCCCGCTGCAGAGGGGAGGAGGCGCCAGGCTCTGCCCCCGAACCCCTGGGCTTCCTGTTTCGCAGCCCACAAAGCACTAAAGGCCGGCAGGTCCTGGGACATCAAAGGCCCCGGGAAACTCATTGTATTGAATTGAGTGTAAATGAGCCCGAGCATGTGGCTTGCCTTTCCCACTTAGGCCTGTTCTGGGAGGGCTCCCCGCAGGAGGAGAGGCAGGAAGGGAGCCCCCCCTTGCCCCGTGGGGACAGCGGGAAGCTCAGGTTGGGGCCTAAAGAGGCCCCGGGAAGAGCCCCCCAAAGAGAGTGGACCGAGGGCCAGAACTTGGGTTGGGCCGGCGCTGCCCACACTCTGCACCCCTCTGCCTACCATGTGTGCAGCCCGAAATGCTCGGTGGCCCAGAGCCCTTGGGGTCCAGGGAGGCCTCCAGGACCCTCTCATGTTGAGTTTCGCTACCCTGTGTCCCAGGGCCGTGGCTGGGCTGAAGGGCACCCAGATTCCCGTATGCCCAGCACCCGTACCGCCCTGGGCCTGACAAACCCAGGAAGAGTCCTGTTAGGTGGTGGTGCTGGGGGGGTGGGGGGTGGGGTGACGGCAGCTACAAACAGACCCTCTGCGCCCGCTGGCCCCCTCCCCGCCCCCGCCTGTGGTGCCACTGCTTCTCAGTGGTGGGAGTGCCCAGTCACCATATCTCCAGGCCCCACTGAGGAGGGCTCAGGATGGAGTGAGCCTGGGGGCGGGGAGAGGGGAGGGGGGAGGGAGGAGGCCCAGAAGTCAGTGACCCAGGGGATTATCTCCTTGGGTCTCTGCACACAGTGTCTCATCTGCAAAGTCGGCTGAGCAAACGCCAGGAGCCAAGGGTCGAGGAGATGTGATAGGCGGCCCCCCGCCCACAGCCCCCTGCTCTCTGGGTCAAATTCCAGCTCTTTGGGACCTGATGTCCTGGGGGCCTGGTGGACCGCACCCCCCTAGGCACCCCAGGCTGGCTGAGGACCACCCCCTCTCCCCCTGGGGGCAGCTCCCCTCACAGTGTCCCTGCGTCCTGGGGTCACCTCCCTCCCCCTGGATCAGAGCCCCCCTGTGTGGATAGAAGGATTTTCTGCTCCTTTCTGCTGTGGCTCAGCTTGGTCCCGGTTACGCCTCGGCCAGGCTGGGCCGGGCATGGCTCGGTTTACCTCCGTCCACTTGGGGGAGGGACGCCTCCCTTGGGAAGGCTCTGAGACACCAGAGCGGGGGAGGGGAGGGGAGGGGGGCTGGGGCCGGAAGGCGAAGCCTTGCAGGGCAGGCTGGGGTGGGAGGGAGGGGCGGCGTGGGGTGGGGGAGGCGCCCTGAGCCCCCCTCGGCCCCTCCGAGCAGCTGCTCAGCTTATCGGGGCCCATTTCCCCTGGTGTGAATGTCCACCATAATCAATCATGGAGGGCTTAGCCCAGGGGGCCGGGGCCGACCTGTCAACCGGCTCCAAGCGGCAGGGACAGCTGCTGTTCCAGAGGGTTCCCAGGGGCCAGACCCACCAGACAGCAGCCTCGGCCCCCTCCTCCGAGGGCGCCCCCGCAGAGGACCCGGACTGCAGGGACGGAGGGACTAGGCCCCAGTGCCCCGGGCGGAGATAGAAGATGGGGCAGGGTAGGAGGCCGGGGGCTCCAGGGGAGCCCCCACCCCCACAAGCTCAGTACATCACGGCCCCCCCAGCCTCTGCCTGGGGCCGCGAGGGCTGGAGCCTCGCCCCCCAGCAGCCTGGGGTCGAAGGTCCTTGCCTACATGTGGAAGGCGGGGTGGGCTGATGGATGGGGACAGCTGCCCGCCCAGCCTCTCCACCGGACAGGGCTCCCTTGTCAAGCTGGGCCCCCGGCGGCCCCATCCGTCACGGCCCACCCAGGCCCCCAAGTCCACCCTGCTATCCCCCTAATCCCCCCTCCGGCTTCTTCCCAGCGCTCGGGGCGGTTGGATGCATTTTCCGAATTCCCGGGCACCGCTCCTTCCTCCTCAAATTCCTCACCCCTCGCCCCATCCCCGCCGTGGGAAAAGGCCGCCACAGCCCGGACACAGGCTCCGTCTTGGGCCGCACGGGGGAGGAGCAGCTGGCGGGGCGGCAGCTGTGAGGTGTGGGGGTGCCAAGGAGAAGAGCCCAGATTAGGGGGCGTCATGGGAAAGCTTCGAGGGAACGCTGCGCAGGCCCCTCCCCCTGGCAGTCCCGCTCCGCTCCCCCTGTGCAGAGAGGCAGACGGGATGGAGCTCCCAGCTGGCCCGCGTGCCAGCGCGCGCTCTGCCGGGAGCGTGCACCTGCCTGGGCTGGGTACCTGGCTCACTGGGACACGGGACAGGCCAGGCCCGTCCCCAGACCCTGCCCGGCGGGCTCCACAGAGAGGGAGGGGCTTCCCACAGGGCACAGCCTCCTGCTGGTAAGGGTCAGAGTGTGGGCCTATGGCAGGAGAGAGGCCGGGTGGCCCCAGCCAGGTGCCCAGGGCAGGCGTCAGTGCCAGTGGGACCCCTGGGGCCGCCGTGACGTGCCCACAAGGCTCAGAGGATAGAGCGTCCCTGGGCGTGTGGTAACCAGCATGGCCACAGGGCGGTGATGGGCCCAGTAAACTGAGGGCAGTGTCCCTGTGGGGGAGCCTGTCTGTCCAACCCAGGCCCCTCAGACATTCCTGGGCCTCCCCTGGTCTCTCTCAGCTCAGAATGACACAGCAGCCCATGTTGCTGGCCGGCGGCCGGGACGGGCTTTGCCAATGCTCATGGTGGGGGGGGCGGCTCCGAGGGGTTGAGTCGGGACCCCCAGGGCTGGCGGGTCTGTCCTGTGCGGTACCAGCCCCGCCCTCCCCTGGCTCCACTGGGCATTCTTCAACAGGCATGTTCCCTTCCATTTTTTCCGTTCCCTTTTCATGATAAAAATCAGAATTCCTTCCCCCCTCGACTGAGATGGAGTCTCAGCGCGCTGTGGCCCCTGGCATCCACCTGAGTTGATTGAAGCTGGCCGCGGCCTCCTTCCCGGCCGCATCGCCCCAAGCGTCCGTCCCACATCCCCCAGGCCGGCCGTCTCCACGCTGTGTGCTCGGAGGGCCTTTCCCCCTGCCCTGATTCCTGCTGGCGCCACCCCGCCTCCCCGCCAGCCCTGGCGCTTCCCCGAGACATGTGCCCTGGGGCTCAGGGGTCTGCAGGGTCAAGTGGGGGGGGGCACCGCAGGACATGGGTGGGGACAGCGAGGGAGCAGGGTCGGGGGACAGGAGGGATGGGGCTGGGCAGGCCGGTGAGGGACCACAGGCAGGCGCTGAGGCTCAGGGCCCAGGGTGCTGCCCGGGAGTGTGAGCAGGGCCGGGACGCGCCATCCCCGTGACAGCAGGTGCTCCCCGGTCCGCTCCTTCCAGAGCCCCTGTCTCATTGAGCTGAGACACACGTGGCAGAGCCGGCCGCCCTACCACTCATAAAGGGGCAGTGCGGTGGCACCGAGCACATTCACGTTGCCAGGCAGCGCCTCACGCCTCTCCAGGGCCCTTCATTTTCTCGATTAGAAGCTCCTCGGACGTGCCTGGGCTCCTCGGTCCTCACCCCGGGGGCAGCAGGCAAGAGGAGCCCCCTGAGACACGGAGACGTCAGCCGTCCCCCCAAGGTCCCATGGAAAGTGCCCAGCAGAAGGGCACCGCTGGGTGGACGCATGGGGCACGTGGTGGAGAGACCCATGTCCCTGAGGTCCACCAGCAAGCCAGCCGTCAGCTGGACGAGGGCCCGGTCCTGCCGCCTACCTGCTGGCCAGAGGTTGGCCCAGCAGCCCCGACAGCCAAGGGGGGCTCACCTTCCAACCTCTGGTTGTCATTAGCTGCTCCTGGGTGCAAGGGGGCCCTGCCCCCAGCGAGGGTCCAGGCTAGTACACGGCACCTGGGCCTCATTAGCCTCAAGTGCTGGGGTCTGAGCACTAGGACAGCAAGGGGACAAAGGGTGGCCCACCCCCGCCCCTCTGAGCCAGCCCTCTGGGGCCTTTGCCAGAGTGGAGCAGAGCCAGGCTCCCCCCAGAGCCCAAAGGGACATTTGTGGGAGGCTCGGCCCAGCGGGAGGGTGGGTTGCAAGGATGGGAGGAGGGGCCAGGTCCCGGTCCTTTCCCGACACCATGGGGTCTCTCCATCCTTTCCGACTGTGACCTGGCCACCATCAGTGCCCTGTTGCTGACACGTGGGAGAGATTAGAGCATCTTTCCCACCAGCCCCGTCCTGGGAAGGATCCTCCTGGCTGCCCCCGCCCCGTGTCCCCGCCCCCTGGGAAGCCTCCAGCACATGATGGGGCCAGCAGGATGCCAAGGGGACCCTGGAGAAGGCAGCCATGGCCTGGCATCCTCAGGGTGCCCGAGATCCCAGCTCTGCAGCTGCAGGAGCTCCGGGGCCCCAGTGACCCCCCAAAGTGCATTCCAGTAAACACCCTCGGTTACAGGGGGTCGGCTGGGCCTGTGCAAGAAGGGGTCACTATCTGGGGTTGGGCCTCTGGTGGGGACCAGAGTGAGTCCCTGGGTTCCTGCCCCACATGGAGCAGAGGCCTTGAGGGAGGATGCTCAGTGCTCGGCCTGGGGACTCCCAGCGCATCCCCGTCCCCACTTCCTGGAGCTGGGAAGGCTCCCAGGCCCTCCTGGCCGACCACAGGAATGTGCAAGATGGCTGCTGGGCGGGGCGGGCCGGGAGATGGGAGCACATCCTGACCTTGGCGTCATCACCTCCGTGTTCAGATCCACTGAGCAAAAATACACTAAACGAGGCACAAATGAGCCCGGCAGAGGAAGGGCCGGTTCTGTCCTTGCTTCTTAATCCCTCCGGCTTAGGGTGTCCCCGGCCTGGACAGCCTGTCCGAGGGGAACGCTGCCCAAGGGCACATGGGCACCCGTCCGGGGACATTCAGGCAGTGACCAATCGCTGGCCTCCCCGGTGTGCTCCCTGCACCGTGGGCCTTTTCCCAGCCGGCCGGTGTGGAAGCAGCCGCTGTGGGCCCTTGAGTCTTGGCGAGGTGGTCAAGGATGGACTGTGATGGACCCCGGCATGCGGCCATGTCCGTGGTGAAGGAGGAGCACAGGCCAGGACAGAAGACATCTTTGCTGTCCCCTCGGCCACAAAAACAACTCTCCACCCAAACTCCCAGCACCAACCACCCCGGAGACCACCCTGGGCCGGAGCCCAGCACGACCTCTGCTGCGCCTAGGCCGTCCAGCTCAGGACAGGTCAGTTCCCGGACATCTGAGGCCGGGCCTTAGGGTTGGGCCCTGGGCGCAAGAGGGCCAGGAGAAAGCCACCTGGGCCGGCTGGGGCATCTCCCCTCGGCAACTGCCACCAGGAGAGAGTTCCAGATCCCGGCTCTGGGCTGCGGGGTACCCGTGCCCCACCTGGACATGGCTGCCCTTCTCCCCCCTCATCCCCCACCTTAAGTGGGAAGTGGCCTGTTTCCTCTTATCCTGGCTTCCCAGGAGGTAGAGAGCAGGGCCCGGTCCCTCCCAGAGGGTCCTGGAGCCCCAGAAGGGTGCCCTCCACGAAGACGAGCCCACACCCCCCCAGCTCCCATTGGACAAGGAAACTTGGGGCCCACTCACAGCCTGGCTGGCCTTGGGAAAAAGCAGACCTCACCAGGAAAGAGCCCTGTGCCTCTCGCCTGAATCCCTGGCCCCCAGCCCCGCTGGGCTGGGGGCTTTGACTTGGGCAAATGATCAGTGTGGGCTGAGTAGCCAGGAAACCTGGTCCCCACCTCTCCACCATGTCCTATCCCCCAACCTGGTCTGGAGCTCCATAATGCATCTTCCTGGGGGGCTTTCTCCAGATGCCATCCTGCTCCAACCCAGGGGAAGGGTGACAGGCTGCTTCCCCTCCCACAAGAGGACAGAAGTCCAGAGAGGGGCCAGTGAGTGGGGGTCCACGCTGGCCTGGACAGGGTCCTGCCCTCCTTGCCCCCGAGAGGCGCACTGGGCAAGGTGACTGTCAAGTGGAGGGTCCTGGGGACAGAGCTGGTCCTGCTTCGGTTTTCATGAAGGTTCTTCATGTTTCTTCTGATTGAGTCACTCAGCGCCACTCAGCTGGGCTGGGCTTCCCCTTGGCCAAGTGTGATGAGGCCCCTGCCCTGGGGCCCCCGCCTCTGCCCCTGAGCAGAGCACCTGCTGGGGAGGAGGGCACTCGGCCTGTCTCAGAGACAACCAACTCCGCAGACCCCTTCCCCTCCCTGCGCCCCATATGGCCTGAAGACGTCCCAGCCTCGTGGTGGGGACAGCCACAGAGAAGCAAGGGGCCCCAGGACCCGCGGCATCCGCACACCCTGCACACCGCCCGCCCTGCCACCCCAGCCACCTCTGAAACACAGACATTTCTACGTCTGCTAATGGAGGGAGCCCCCTGCCCGTCCCCCTGCCCACTGCACAGCCCAGGCCTGCTCCGGGCTGCGGGGTGGTCAGGGGGCCCACCGGCACAGGCGGGTGTCACAAAATGGCGGGCCCTCTTGCTTCCCTTGGCAAGAAAGGCTACTGTCTGGCCAAACAGGTGCTGCTCGATCTCTCTGCCGCCCCCGCCCATCTCCTGTGAGTCTCTCCCCCAGAGAGTGACCCGCGGGACTCCCCTCCTGGGCCCTCACTGCCGGCCCCCGGCTGCGGGGACAGGCCCGGGTGCAGCCCCCTCCCCAGTCCCGATCATCCGCCCTCCACGCTCGTCCCCGGCACTCGCCTCTTTTTCCAAATGTACACATTGTCTCTAGTGATGACCCTCCGTCCTCCCCAGCGCTCCCCCTGCCCTGCCCGCCTCATCCGACTGCCAGCTTCTCTCTGTCCCGTGTTCTCCATTCTGGGAACCCTCTGTCTCCTTCCTGGTTCCGTGTCCCACTGCAGCCAGAGGGTCGGCAGGTGAGACCAAGCTCAGATGAATGTTGGGCTGCAGGTGGTGGCCTGGGGACGCTGCAGGCCAGCTCCCGAAGAGGCCCCAGGACGGGGTGGCCGTGCAGGCAGGTGGGTGGGTAGGCTGGGGGCCGGGGAGCAGGGCATTTCTCCGTGGGAACAGTGGCAGGAACATCCACACCCAGGGAATGCCAGAGCCTGGCCTGGGCCCTGGGGGCCCTGGGGTCCCTGTCTCCTTTGGAGCCGGGCAGGGCTAGGCCTGGCCCGGGCAAGGAAACGGTCGCCTCATCTGGGCCCAAGCTTCCTGGTCGGACACGGAGCCGCTGAGTGCCTGTTGGTACGGGAACCACACCCAGATTTGGCCTGGAGTCCGTCATGCCGTGGCACTGAGCACATGTGCACTGCTGCCCCTTTACGGTATCACCGTGGGGCCCTGCTGTGGCCCGAGGACCAGCCTGGAGCCTCATCCCAGGGCCTCAGGAGACTCCCCTGGGACTGGATTTGGGGCCCATGGAAATGCGGGGGGCTGCAGATCCAGAAGCAACACCACACCAAGCCGAGATGGCCAAGGCCTTACTTGCACGGGGCTTCCCATCCCAACAGGAGCACCGGCCGGGGATCCGGGTCCAGCCCCGCGGGGCCGCAGCTGCCCACTGGTTTCCGGGCGGCTCTGGGGTGCCCTCCTCCTGGGGATGGCTGGAAGAGGAAGGCAGGCCAGCCGCGGGGGAGGGGGGGCGGCGGGCAGGCTGCCTCGGCCACTTTGCTCCCCCAGAAGTCGGGAAGATCTTGAGGAGGGTTGGAAGGGCCGGCCGGGGGGGGGATAGGTCCGAGAGAAGGGGTCTCAAGGAAGGCAGGCAGTGTGGGGGAACGCAAGCACCAGGGGAAATGGCCGTGCCCCTGGCTTGCAGCGGGTCCTGGCCCGCGGTCCCTCGGGGGGCGGGCCACGTACCGCCTAGCCAGGCTCTCCGTCTGCTGCGTGTGGAGTCCGTAGAAAGTGCTGACCTGCTGAGCCCAGAAGCCAGGCTCGGAAGGGACAGGAAGGAGTTTGCTGCCCACATGGGCATTACATTTCCAGGGCACCAGAGCCACCAAATCTGCCGGCTCTGTGCCCGGGGACGGGCTTGCCCGGTCACTCAGGCTGGGCTGCCGGCCGCTGCCGGAGAGAGGGTTGAACGTGCACCCTCATCTGTGCGCCCATCTGGGCCCTTCCTCCAAGACCCTGCACAATGGCACACCTCTCTCTTGGGACCAGGGGGAGGCAGAAAGCAGTTGGAGCCACTCCCGACCCGCTGGCCCCGGGGCACCTTCCCAGGTACCCCCAGCCCAGCCTGCATTGCCTCTGCTCCCCGGTTCTCAGGGCTCCGCTCCTAAGGGAGGAAGGCCTGACCTCAGGGATCGCGAGCCCCGCCAGCCACCCGGAAACCAAGGGCCACACTGAGCAGTCCTGGGTGGCTCGAGGCTACGAGGAGGGGCCAGAGGCAAACCTCAAGAACTGGTCCAGGAAGAGGGGGTTGGGGGACGGCAGGGAGAGCCCGGAGTGTTCCCCTCTCTGGCCCCAGCCGGTCCCTCTCAGGGGGTCGCAGGCAAGTGAGTGGGCAGTGCAGGGATGTGAGGGGAAGGGCCAAGCTCAAAGATCTGCTGGGGTTCCTGAGAGAGGAGAGAGGAAGGGCTTGGGAGGGGTCACGGGCCAGAGGCTGGCTGGGCCCTCCCGGCATTTGGTGTGTGGCAGAGAGCTGGACCTCAGGGTGCTGCGTCGTCCGGCGGGGAAGGGCTGGGACCCTAGTCTTATGGTCCCCCAAGGAAGGTGTGATGCGAGGCAGAGGAGTTCTAGAAGGAGGAAGAGGACACAGGGACACAGAGGGGACGGCTGGGGCTCTGCTCCCTCCTGCCCGCCTGGGGACAGACCGAGAGGGTGCAGAGTCACATGGGGCTGGAGGGCTGTGCCCGCAGGTGGGGGTGGCCACGGGGTGTGTGGGGTGCACCCAGCACAAGTGAGGACACAGCCGGGCTGGGGTCGAGGAGCAGACCCTGGGCCTGACTGGCTTTGGGGTGCACTGGGGTGTCTACCGGTGTGGGTGCGGCCGGGGTGAGCTGAACCCGCCTCATGCAGCCCCCTGGCTAGCCGCCCCACCCCCACCTCCGGCCCACCGCCTGCCCACTCGGGGCCTTCTGGATTCCATCAGGTGTCACAGCAATCTGGTTGTGACATAATGAGGCAGGCCGGGGTCAGCGGGGTGACCTCTCGTGGCCCCGATGTTTGGAAATCCCCAAATCAAAATGACCCAACAGACAAGCCCGAGACTGGATTTTCCAAGCGGGCTCCTTCAATTACCCGGAGACGGGAGCAGGGGCGGCCAGGCCCCCTTGATTACCACTTCCCCCAGATGGCAAGGCTGCGGGATCCCGGGACCACCTGGGGTCCGGGGGGGGAGCCCCAGCCTGAGATTCCCTGGGGCTCACTTCTCCTGGGGCGGGAGCCCACCTCCCTGCAGCAGATGTGAGCGGGGCTGCCTGAAGCTGGCCGCACACAAGACAAAGAGCGAGCCGCTGCCTGGCCGGGACTCTGCCGTGCGGCCGGGGGACCGGCGCAGCCCACGGAGTCTGCTGGGGAGGCATTCATGGCACCGTGGGAGGGGGTGCGGGTCGCACAGCGTGCCCCCGGCCCTCCCGTTCAGCCTTATGTGAGCAGAACTGACAGCCGACCTGAACCTTCCCTCTAGGTTCTACTTGAGGGGAAACATACTTTTCAAACTACATGCTGAAGTTTTTAAATTGCTGAAAATTTAATGTCAGAAACCCGTAATCTCTTTCCCAGAGATAAGACACAGCCCCGTGAGGGGGGGCAGAACAGATCCCTCTAACCCAGAGAGCAGACGCTGGCCGCCGCGGGGGAGGGGCAGCCTGCCGGGGGCTCCGGGCTTGAAAGTCAAGGGGCCTGGTTGGGGGGTGCTCCAGCGCGGGCGTCCACACTACGGGCAGGCTTGAACTTTCTGGCAGGGCCTGTCTCCCACTCGCCTTGGGGTGGACTGGCCTCTCCGGCGCTGGGAACAGACACTTCTGCCGCCGTGGAGGCTCAGGTGCCCCTGTGATGCCCGTGGCTTCCTCGCTCAGACCTTAATTTAGGCCTCGAGGCTCCCCACCGCCGTGGAAGGTTCAGGTTGCCGACAGCTGATCTGGGAGGGTCAGCTTGGCCACCACCACCACACACGGCCTTTCCCGCGGTGCCGTCTCCCTCCGGGCCAGCAGCACCGCCCTGGGGGGAGACCGCACGCACTGTGTTTCCAGGCCCACGTACTTCAGGGACGCTCTCCTGCCGCAGACCCTGTCGCTGGGCCCGAATCAGCTATCAGGCCCCCGGGGGCCAAACCTGGGTGTGGGCGTGGGTGGCTCTGAGGCACAGGCCTCTGCAGGGGGGACGAGAGCGGACAAGGGGCCCACTCTGGGCCCCCTGGCGCCCTCAGGGGTGGTCCCCAACAATCCCCACAGGAAGCAAGGCCTCTGCCTCAGCCCTTCGAGAAGGCCCAGACCCGGTGTCCCAGACCTCCCTGCCCAGGGTCGATGAGCAGGCGGGGCAGGCCCCTGGAAGCTGGGTGCCCCTTGGGCACAGGGGTGCAAGCCGAGCTCTGGGGCTGTGTTCCAGGGGAGGGAGCGGAGGGAGAGTCAGAGCCTGGTGTGGGGGCAGGGGCTCGGGGCGCCGCCCTCTGTCACAGCGTGACACTACCGCCCTCCTCAGGCGGCTGTCCCCAGGGCTCTGGCCTGCTAACTGACCCTCCACAGCCCTTTTCTGCATGGCCCTGGGACCCCCAACGTCCTACGGCAGCAGGTGGGGGGGGGTTGTGACAGGGTCTCTGGGTCCCCCTCTTAGTGGAAGGAGACCTGGACTAGGGGGTCATTTGTCCTGTGAGCCATTGGCCCCAGAGCCCCCGAACTTGGGTTTCCAGTGGCCCAAGCCCCACTCTTGACAAACTCCCTCATCCAGGGGCACCCGGACCCCTGGGGGTACACAGCCACTTTGCCCCCAGGGCAGGTGCCCCTGTGTGGCTCCCTGGCAGGGACAGGCCGGGGCACGCACGTCCCAAGGTGGGGCTGGGACTAAGCCGGCGTCAGAGCCTCTTCTCCCAAACTTGGTGGTGTCTCCGAGGCTGCCCCCTCCCACCCTGAGGGGACGACCAGGAGTCCGGGGACCACTCTGTTGTGGGCTGTTTGCCGGCCCCTCCCGGCGTTGCCAAGGCGACGACGGGGGCGCGGCCCAGAGCCATACCTCAGAGGTGACTAAGTGTGCCATGCGGCCCGTTATAGTGCCCGGCGCCCTCTGGGGCCTCTCACACCTTGGCCCCCAGCCCCCGGCCCCCAGCAAGAATGTTCCATGAGCCCCATGGGCAAGCATGTGGCCCGGCATGCCAGGCCGAGCGCGCCGGGCCGGCGCCTGCGCCCCTCCCGCCCGGGCGTCACCCGCCCGGCCCGGAGCCTGCCGTCTGTGCTCTCTTCCTCGCGGCCGTCAGGCCCCGCTTCCGGGGGTGAGAGGCTCCTGCGCTTCCTGCGTTTCTATCTGGTCTGTGCGACCAGACCCTCTTCCTGCCCCGCACCCCAGCAGCCCCACACCGCACCCCACACGCCTCAGCCTCTGCTTGGGGGCAGGGGCGTGGCCGGCCGCAGGCCTCTGCAGGACCCACACTCAGCACACCAGCGGGGAACCCTGGGGCAGGGAGAATGCAGGAGAAAGTAGCCCAGGTCAGGAACCAGGGCTGGCATCGCGCGTGGCCAGGGTCTCCGAGTGACCACAGTGTCCCCTTCCTGCTCACCCCCCTTGTGGGGGACTCCAGGGGGCCTGGCAGCCGCCCCGGCCTGGGGTCTGGGGAGCCCCAGTCAGCAGGCCCTGGGGAAGCCCGAGGTCAGGGGGCTCAGAAACGGCCACTTCAGCAGGATCCATCTTGACCGATGTGGACAGCTGACCTCACCCCAAGCTATTCCGGCCTTAGCAGGAGTCAGGGGGGGCCGGCACTCGGGCTTCCCGGCATCCAGGCGGGCAGTAGGATATTTCCAGATAAAGGGCATTCCTGGAGCCCTTCATCACTCTCCTCGGGCAGCTGTCGGCTCTGCTTACCCCCTAAGCCCCACAGGAGACTCAGAGCACAGTTTTCCCATTTCGGACCAGCTCAGGGGCCAAGGCGGATTTAGCAGGGGTGAGGCGGGGGGCTGGGCAGGCAGGGGATGTTCTGGGAGGTGAAGACAGGCAGGCAGGACAGGAACAGCAGCTGGTCCTAACCCCACAGGGCCTCTTGCCTGTTTTCTTTTATTTTTAGGAGGTACCTTCTAGAACTTGTGCTGCCCGGTCCTGGGGACACACAGGACCAGGCTCAGCACGACCGCGTGCCAGGTCATTCAGGGTGCAGGGGAGACCTGAGTGTGTGTGTGGGGGGGTCCTGAGTCCTGGTGTCAGGGCGCTGGGGACTGGGGACCCAGAACCTCAGTGCTGGAGTTCTCGGCACTCATGTCCACAAGACACAGCCATGCCTGCCCCCTGGGGGGGGGCTGGGGTCCCTTCCCGAAGCCCCTCGGGGCCCAGCCTGCTGGGCAAGGTGGCCAGGCCACCTCTTCCTTCACCCAGCTCTCGGCCAAGGCCCCAGGAACACGCGAGGGTGGCAGGGAGAGCCTCACCGGCCGAGACAGGCCTGTGTCCCTTCTGGGGGTTCTGGGCGGTGGGGGGGGGCAAGGGAAGGAATCAGGTAACCGAGGGCTTGTTTCCTTAGATGGAAGAAAATCCAGCGGCGCGCGAAGCCCTCCAGGAGTCGGCTGGCCTCCTGAAGTCCGGCGGGGACCCGGATGGTCCCCGAAGCCAGGAGGGGGGCGGGGAGGGGGCAGGACGGGGCAGGAGCGGGTGCGCACATGCCAGAACCTGGTCAGGAGCCAGGAGGCAGCACTGGGGGCAGGGGCACGGGGACTGTCCTTAAGGGTGAGATTGCTCAAGGCCGGAGCCAGACCCTGACGCCCTCTGAGTATGAAATCACTGGAATTCCTCCGTGAGCCGGCTGGCTCCAGAGTCACAAGCTCGGGGCGGGTCGACCTCAGGCCCTCCTGACCCCGCGTTCCCCAGGGTCAGGGGCCGGCGCAAAGGGAGGTTTCCGTCCTCAGCCAGCAGGACCAATGGCATTTGCAAGGACGTGGTGTGATCTGGGGCCTCACGGGGCAGGAGTGCCGGTTTGCAGCAGGTATGTGGCGCCCACGTCTGGCACCGCCTCCCGAGCCTGGACAATCTCACACGAGGGGTTAGAGACCCCACGAGCCTGCCCACAATATGACCATTTGACGTGGACTTTTGTGAGCTCCGTCCTGTGAGCCCTGCCACACCGTGGCCGTGCGGGGGCGCTCGTCCCAGACCGCGAGCCCCGCCCAGGGGGACACAGGGCGTAGCAAGCCACGCTGGCGGGCAGGGGTGGTGGTGGACAGCCGTGGAGACAGAGCCCCGGGCTGGAGAGGGGGGCCTGACATCAGGGGCCGGGGGTCCTGGGAGCAGCGCTGCCTGTCCCCTTCCAGCCTGGCATTATCATTCCCATGTTTCAGACGAAGAAAGAGGGGGCCGGGGCCGACGACCCCACGAGCTCGAGGTGGAGACCAGAAACCTGATCCCGGTGGCCCCTCAGCACGCCTCCCTTCTGCAAGCCTTGAAGCCTGCTCTGGGCCCCCCTGCAGGCTGTCCGCATGCCTGGGGGAGGCTGTGGTCTACCTGCCGTCAGGAACCCTCAGCCCCGGGCCGCCCCACACGATCCCCTGAACACAGACGGGTCCCTTCCACCCGAGGTCCCTGTCACCTGCTGTCGCTGGTGCTGTGGCCTCAGTAGGCCACGAGGGTAGGAACCTTCCCAGCTGCCCTGCCACCTGGGCCACCACCACCAGGCCCCATGGGGCCTTTATGGCAGACCCCAGTGCCCCCTCATCCCTGGCCCTGGCTGGCCGCCCCAGCCAGCCGGCCTGTGTTCTGGGGGCCTTCGATCTGGCTTTCAATGACCGCCCTGTGGACAGGCCATCAGGGCCCCCCCTCGTGCCCTGCAGGGCCTCATCACCCAGACTTCCACACTGGGTGTGGCCACACTCCCGAGCTGGGTGCTTCTGAGCTCTCCTTCTGAGGCCGGGGGCGAGGGGCAGTTGGGACGGAGGAGCCTCGTCATTTTGTCACTCAGGGCAAGCTTCGGGTCGAGAGAAGCCTGGGATGTGGCCCCAACCCTGAGGGCCAGGGGGGGTGCCCCTGACCATGCGGGCTCGGCCTGGGGAGCGGGATGCTCTCCGAGCAGGGCTGGGCACTGCATGCTCCAGCAGGCACGCTTGCCTCCTCTGAGCGGGCCAGCAGCTCCTGGCCACCCAGCCTCCAGGCCCACTCCCCGGGGCCGTCGAGCGGGAAGGGGCCGGCCTCTCTGCCCAGGGCGTCCGACCACACCAGCCACAGCTGCGGCGAACAACGCAGGCGCCCCCCCCCCACGTCCTGGGACTCGGTGGAGCCCGGGAGCGAGGCAGGCACCCCAGGAGCTTGGGGCCCTCCCCTAAGCTTCCCCTCACTCACTCACACAGGTGTGCACGCGCACACACACACACACACACACACACACACACACGTGTGCACACGCACTGGCTGGAAACAAGGTCTCTGCAGCACCGGGCTCACGTGGCCCCCCCTCTGGCAGCAGACGTGGGGTTTTATTAGTGCTACAAATCAGATATCACACAGTTTGGGGCTGACACGGTTTTTATAAGAGTTATTTAGGGCCCTGGCCGCCGGTGAAGTCCCAGGGAGAGCCTGGGAGGGACGTCCAGCTGCTCGGGCCGCCGGAATCCCTGACACTTCGTAAAGGGAAGGTATGAAAGGCCGGCACCTTGTTCTGTTTAAGGGGGCGCGTCACCCCTGCCCTGGGCCCGCCGCAAAGGCTTCTGGGAGGCACCTCCCCCACGACAGGGAGCGAGGGCCTGCAGCGGTGGGGGGGGGGTGCGGGGGCCCTGGGAACACCCACCCAGGGGCACTGAGGCTCAGCCCCTCTCTGCGGTTTCGCCAGCTCCTTTTGGAGGATTTCCAAGGACCCTCTCCCCGCGGGCAATGGGTGCAAGCCTGCACATCACAAAGAGTCACCCAGGGCCAGGTCTCCAGCTTGGGGTTTGGCCCCTGTCCTGGCCTGGGTCGCTCCTGGTGGGGCCTCCCCTGAGAGTCATCTGAGCATCTCCCAGAAGGGCCCTGGGGGGCCGTGGGGGGCGGGGGCCTAGGGGTCTTGCCTGTCACGTGTCCCTCAAGGAGGGCGTGACAGAGATCCCAGACAAAAGGACATGTAGTGCTCGCTTGGCACCCAGGGTGTGAGAGACACCAAGGCCTGTGTCAGGGACACGGTGCAGGGAGGGCGGGAACCTGGGGGGGGAGGGGCAGGCCGCACTCTGAGAGGGCAGAGCCAGACGCAGGCAGGAGAGGCCCAGGGTCCCCTCCCCCGGCCACCCCTCCCCCGCCGGCCTTGGGCTCCCAGGGCAGCAGGCCTCTCCTCCCTCGCCATAACGTCAGGCCTCCAGCATCCACCCGAGGAGGCCGGGGCCAATCAAAGCCAGATGTGGGGGCAACAAAACAATGCTGATGATTCTGACTCGGAAAAGCCCTATTTACCAAGAAATAATGAAGTGAGGTGGGGCGTCGGTGCTGGGCTGACCTCAGCCGGGAAGAAGCAAACGCAGATGCTGAGCGGGTCTCCCCCAGGCCCATGCGGGGAGCAGTCCTGGAGTCCCCACGGGCAGTGGCAGCGGGGCTGCCGCGGAGGGGGACCCGGCGTCACAGGGAGGGTTCGCTCTCTGTCCTGAAGGGACACAGAGTCAGTCGCAAAGGTGGGACAGGCGCACGCACGCACGGCGAGCAGGGCTCGGCCCCGGGGCCCCTGGGCTGGTGGGGCGCCCCCACACCTGGGCAGACAAGGATTCCTGAGGGTGAGGGCCGGGAGGGGCTGGTGGGGAGGAAAGCCCCCCGGCAAGGCCTTGAGGGGAGGAGCAAGCATGGGCGGGGGTCCCTGGGCGAGACCCCCTCCTGCTGGCGGCCCTCTAGAGCCCCTCTTCGGGTGCCCGCCCCGCCAGGCCTCAGCGCTGAGGCCACTGGAGTCTGCAGCCGCCACAGACCTTCTGGGGCCCAGGAAAAGTACCCAGTCCTGCCCAGAGCAACGCAAACACACACACAATACTGTGGGCGCACAGGTGGGAGCGGCCCAGGGTCGGGGCCAGCACCCAGCCTTCTGCGGGAGCCCCCACCGGACCCGAGTCACAGCACGGGTGCGCCCGCAGCAGCGGCCCAGGGACACCGAGAGCAACCTTGTGGTCGGCGGGGGCGACGGCAGTCACGGTGACGGGCGCGCAGCTCTGCACTGGGACACCCCCAACGGGCTCGCGATGGGTGGGTCGCGGGGTATGTGAACTGTGTCTCAATAAAGCTGTTTGAAGACAGAGAACGCGATGCTCCACCTGCCCGACCTCGGGAGCCGGGGGGCTGGGGGTGGGCGAGGCCCCGGTCAGTGCGAGCCGTGACCCCGGGGCAGGCGGCTGGGCACCCCCACCTCAGCTGCCAGGACCCAGCCCGGCCTGGCCCAGCCCTGAACTCTGGGAGGGACGCAGGGCTGTCACGTCTGGCTCAGGAGGTTCACTGGGCTTGGCGGCTCCGTGGCCATGCTCCTGCACCCGCGTCCGCACGCACAGCCCCGTGGGGGTTAGCGTCCCACGAAAGCCCGGAGGTGGGAGGGCAGCGCTGAGACCACAGTCACTGCAGAGGAACCTTCCGGAGGCCTGGGGGTGGGAGACAAGAGGAAGGGCCGTGTCCCTGGCTGGGGGCTCCTGGGGAGGGGTGGGCACAGGGGCCAGGACGCAGGGAGCCCGCGGCTGCCGAAGGACTGTGAGGGCACCTCCTCGGCTCCGGGGTCCGGCGGGGCAGGCGGGTGGGGCGGGGGCGCGTGCCGTCGTCTGCAGTCAGTCACTTAAGCCATGACTCTGTGACGCAGCCCCAGGGAGGGCTCGGCCGGCCCTTGAAGAGGAAAACCAGCCTCGGACGGAGAGACTGTGGCCAGATGGGTTTCCGCTCCGTCCTGGCAGCCCCGGGCAGCTGGGCCTCACCTGGACGCGTCCCGGTGGGCCTGGGGCCCGCCTGCTGCAGTTATAACTCATCAGCACAGGCGTGGGGAGGGGGGCGGCTGTGGGGGCGCGGGGAGGGGGGCGGCTGTGGGAACTGAGCGTAGCCCAGCGAGGTCCCAAGGGCCCTTCCCGGCCCCTCAGCCCTTCCCCGGTGGCCTGGGCCTGCCACAACCTGGCGTCACCAGGACCTCTCATTCCCGCTCACAAAGTAAACAGACCTCCCACATGGCGACAAATGGACATCACAGGAGAATGGGGACCTGGTGGGGGGGCTGGGGGCTGTTACTCTCTTGCTCTGTCCATTTATTCCCCCAGGAGCTAGTGCCCTGGGTGCTCCCAGAAGGACCGTCCACATGGGAAGGGACACCCAGGTCCTTCGGGTCAGGTGCCCAGCCCCACACTAGGTGTCCAGCCAAGGTGGGGGGGGGCCTCTAGTGCTCGCTCCCGGTGGGGAAGCCCCTCCTCTGGCCCCCATGTGGAGATCTGGATGATGTCTCCCAGCTGTGCGGGACAAGGGGGCACTGAGACACACTGAAGATGACTGGGGTGGCTGTCTTGGGGGCAGAGACGACCTGCAAGGGCTCTCCCTCCCCAGCCCTCAGCCAGGAGCCGCCCAGAGGGGAAGAGGCGTTCAGCCAGCTCCTCAGGCCTGGGCCTGGGGAGGGGAGGGGAACAGCCGCCCGAGCTGCAGGCCCACGTCCTGGATTCCTGAGGACCTGGGGCCCTCACCAGCCCCCCAGCCCCGTCCATGCAGCCTCCCCTCTGCCCCCATTCCCAGGGGCTGGGGGGCCCCAGGCGGGGAGCGGGGTGCCAGGGAGACAAGGACAGTGCTGCTCTCCAGCCCCATCCTCCTCCCTGCAGGAAGACGCCTAGGCCTCTGGGGGGGGGGGTGGTGGTGGGGGGAGGGCTGTGTGGGGCGATGCAGGGCGGCCAGCACTGGGCCTGCATAGATGAAGGATGGAATTCATCTCCCAGCCTTGAGTTGGGGTCCTCAGGGCCGCAGGGCCCCATGAATTATTTCTCTAAGGAGAATACCCTTGACTCTGCTCTCCGGTCGCCTTCCGGACCCTCCCCATCACTTTAAATCAGCGCTGAAGGGCGGCGCTTGCCCGGACCTTCACCCCGCAAGTGGAGGGAGTTATGAGGCCCACGTGACAGAGCCGTCCCTGGTCTGGGGGTCCCTCCGGGCAGGAGGGCCTGCTGAGCCAGCCCCTACTGCCACCCGCCCTTGCAAGGCCCCAGAAGAGGTGAGCGCAGGGGGGCAGCGCTCGGGGAAGGGGACCTGGGGGTGACACGGCCCCCCAGCGATTTCTGGCCCGCTCCCAAGTCCCCAGGCCCAACTGGTCTGCACGAAACCCACACACAGACCCCCCCGTGCCGACGGTCCATGCCGGGCACTCCTGGGACCCTCGGCAGGGCCCCCCCCACCCGCCCTGCTGTGATGGGATCCCCTCCCCAACTCAGGGGACCGGAACGGGTCACACCATCCTGTGCAGCCAGGTGCGCGCGTGCCCGTGGGGGGCAGCCCTGCATGGGGGCACTGGGGACATAAGACACCGAGCCGGGGGCCTCTGCTCCACACGCAGGACTTTATTGGGGCCGTCAGGGGCCGAACCAGTCGGGGACGCCACCGCGTCGTGGGTCCCGGCTCTGCCGCCTCCGCTGCTCCTTCAGGAGCCGGTCCTGGACGTCCTCGTCGCCAGGGCTCTGCTGCTTCTCAGGAAACAGATCGGGGAAGGTGAAGGTCTGTCCGTGTGCCTACAGGGAAAAGGCGAGCCCTGCAGCGAGAGCTGAGCCGCGGCCCAGACCACAGGGCCAGGCCCTGCGGCCTGGAGCCCGGAGCCCGCACCTCGCACCCCAGCAGCACCTCTGGGGCAACATCCCGGCCTGGAAAACAAACATCTCGGCGGGTGGCTGGCTTTTACCTTAAACAGCGGGCAGCCATTACCCGGACGATGCCCGCCATCAGCGGCAGACACTATCTCCTCAGGGCCTGGTGTCCGCACGGGCTGCGGCCTCATTAAAAGCAGCCCAGCAAAGCGTGCGCCCCGGGGGCGGCCTGGCCAGACTGGGGGGCAGGAGCGAGGGGCAGGAAAACCCGGCACAAACAGCGTCTGGTGCCACACTGAAACTTTTTCCATCCAAAATACCTAAAGGCCTTTACCCACATTAAAGACTACCCCTCCTCCCGGCCCAGAGCTTGGCAAATAAGATGCATGTAACGTACAAAGAAATGTACATATGCAGCAGTCTATAAATCAAGACCGGCTTTGCAAATTAACTGGTTTTACGTCTTTCACTAAAAGTTCAGAATGTGCCAGTGTCAGCCAAGCCCCAGCCCAGACCCCCAAGCACGTGTGCGGGGGCACGAGCCGGGCCCCGTGGTGCCGAGGCGAGTGCCCAGCCCGCTCCCCGGGGACCCGGGCAGCCGTGCGGTGCCCGTTCAATCTGCTCAGCACCCCGGAGCGGCTCCACAGATCGGGGTGCACGAGGGGGCATGAGAGGGGGTGCGCCAGGGCAGTGCTGTCTGCTTCCGGACGGGCAAAGAAGGATGCAGGGCGGCATCTGTATCTGGAAAATTCTAATAAGTAAAATCAGTAAAGTGCGCTGATTCTTGGAGACCCTTGTTTTGTAAAGAAATTTGGCTTTGGGCAGGCGGCCAAGTATGATCTGAAACAGCCCACCCCCACCTCGGGAAGAGGAGGTTTATAAATTCTGGTCACATGGCGCGGGGCGCGGGCCCCAGTAAGAAAGCAGGCTGTGTGCGCGCGGTCGCCAGCCTGCTGCAGGATTAGCTTACACAGCTCAAAACTGCTTTTTTTTCTTTTTTAAAATACCAAAGGGCAATAGTTTACATGCAGGGCTGATTGCCCAGAACGGGGATTTATGTGTAATATATCGAGGTGATTTTGCTAGTTTTCTGAGGTGGGGGAAAACCCAAAATGACATTTTAAAACATAAATACAAAGATGGCAATTTGCAACAGCTCAGGGAAAAAACGGACGGAGTCGCTGCAGGAAATTCTTCCTCTCTTACCAGAGACAAGGGCCACTTGTGGGGGTCCCTGTGCCCCCCGGGACACCCCCCTCTAGGAAAACTCGCCTTGTACTTTCAAAAGTAAACCCCCCTTCCCTGCAGAGGTGGGGAGCCCGAGCGGCTGGGCGGGAAGGACCGGGGCGGGAGGCTGTGGCGGGCGACGGGGCGGGATCCAGCCCGGTGAGGTGGTCCCAAGTGCCCCCCGGCCACTTTCCGTCCCCCACGGGCTCCTGCCGGCAAGCGCCAGCGGTGGGAACGCCAGGCTTCTGCGTGCAGGGTGACGTTTCTCTGGATGCGTGGGCCACAGGGCCACAGAGATGTTTATCAGGTCGTCGGGGGAAATGTGGGGCCCCCACCCCGCCGGGCGGCCTCCGCAGCAGTCAACTCAAAATAGATTTGGAAAGTTAATTTGTGTTCGTGATTGACCCTCGTGTGCTTTACAATCAGCTCGGTTTTTAAAAGCCCGAGCGGGGCCCACAGGGACACACTGGGAGAGGTCGGTCTCCGCGCAGGGGGGCAGAGAAGGGACCCCTCGGGGGGGGGAAGGGCCCCGAGCTTCCTGCCGGTCTCCAGGCTGGGGGGCAGGGGTCCATCACAAATACTACTCTGGGCGGCAGGAACCGTGCCCGGCGGGGACTGTCCCCAGTTGTGCTCCCGATTTCACAGAGGAAGAAAGGCATGCCCGGCAGCAGCTGCCGGCACCTCAGCTTTCACGAGCGAGGTGGGGCCCG
Source organism: Mungos mungo (assembly GCA_004023785.1). Taxonomy (NCBI): domain Eukaryota; kingdom Metazoa; phylum Chordata; class Mammalia; order Carnivora; family Herpestidae; genus Mungos; species Mungos mungo. The sequence goes on along the minus strand of PISW01006737.1, from coordinate 36,727 downwards.
GGGAAGAATGCGGGGGCTCGGGTGACTGAGGAGCCACTTGTAACCGTAGCTGGCCTGCTGGAGCCCTGGTGGCGAAGGCCGGCACACGGGTGTCAGCCCGCACGCCGTGACAGAGACAGATGGCCCGATTTCACACACGGGACACAGGCGCCTTTATAAGGCCGGCGGCCGCGCTCCCCACCTGGATTGGCTGGTGCCGTGCGCACCAAACACCGGGCCACCTCGGTGCAGGGGCCCCTGTTCAGAACAACTGCAGTCAGAAAATCCGCCATGCTGACCTGGGCGGCAGCAAGCGGCCTCCTACAGCCTGAAATAGGTCCGCGGGCCCAGGGGGTTTCCAATAGCGCTACTGCCATCTAGCGGCCACGGCCAGCCGCCTCCCGCGGGGGGCTCTGAGGCTGGAGGGAGCCCCTGACACCCCCGCCCCCCGCCCCCAGCCCGCACGCACGTTTCCAACAGTGGGGGGGGGCGGGGGCAGCTAATGGACCCTGCGAGGAGGGCCGTGCCGGCAGGCCTCTAGTCTGAGGAATCTCCAGCGGGGTCGCCTCCGGCGTGAGGGCCGGAGCAGGGGGCTCCGAAGCCAAAGCTCCAGCAGGGCCCTGGACCCTCTCCTGGAGCCCCTGGCTAGGCGGCACATGGTCCAGAGGGCGGGGTGGGAAGTGCCGGCGCCCCACAACTCAGTCCAGAGGGGAGGGGGCTCAGCCAGGGCCCTGGGGTGCAGCAAACCCATCTGGGGTGGCAGCAGCCCCAGGGCACTGCCTGCCTCCAAGCCTGGAGCCCAAGGCAGGAGCCTTCAACCTTCAACACTCCGGAGCTCTGGTTTCTGTCCGAGCCCACCCGGGCCTGAGTGGGCCTGCCTGTGCCCACAGCACGAAGTCCAAGGGCACCACGAGGCTGGCACCCTCTCATCAGCTGAATGTGCCGGGAACGCCGGCTCAGCCTGGGGCTCTGCTGGGGATCAGAACTAAGTGCAGGCTCTGCCTTTTGCTGCGGGCCTGGAAATCCTGCCTCTCAGGGCCTCTCTGGGCCCCAGGCAGGGGCTGTTGCACAAACACATCCCCCGCACCAAGGTCATGGTCGTGATAAGCCACGCCCATGACTTGGGACTCTGCCCGAAGCCCACTCACCAGCTGCACATAGGCCACCTTGTAGTCTGGTTTCTTCACCCTGACGTTTCTGTGATCCCTCTTCCTGTTGGAACCTGTCGGGGGGTGGGGTGGGGGGGGTTACTCCAAGCACGAGCCTCCAGTCCAACTAACCCAGGAACCCACTTTCTAGAAGGAGTCGGCTGGTCTCCCACAGATCACAGCACGTCAAACGTCTACCGACTTACGGGGGCAGGCGCCACTAACCTCTACGTGTTTGAATAACGCAAGAAACCCATGTCCCCGGCCTGTCAGCACTGAGACCCTCGCGGGCTGCCTCCCCCCACGCAGGCGGCTGTCGGGTCGGGGGACAGAGGTTGAGGGAACAAAGGAGAAAGCACTTTGCCGAGTGGGTCTGAGGCGGGCGGGCAGGGCTGGGGCAGGAGCAGGCCGGCCCGGCTTCAGTCCCCGCTCTGCCCTGTGAGCTGCCTCAGCTCCCTCCCATGGCAGGAAGCGGACCCCAGAGCGGCGGGGATGAGGCCTCATGAGCTCTGGGGGAGCCCCCCCCCCCCGCAGGGACCCGCACACACCGTGCTGCACCCTGGTCCGCACAGCGGCCACGGGCACGTTGTAGATGCGCTCGAGGTAGCTGCGGACGTCTACCCGGGTCATCCTGGGCAGAGAAGAAAGGAAAGACTCGGCTGGGCAGAGAGACAGCACAGGTGACGTGGCCACCGGCCCCGGCTGGCACTCTTCTGCCCTCCATGCATCAGTGGGGGACACAGGGGGGCTGGATTGGCTGCGGCCCCCCTTTGCTGGCTCACACTCTCTGGGGGCCAGGCTCCCAGGCAGAGGTCTCCTGAGGGAAGGGCCGATCTGGGAGTGCCCCCCCGGCTGCCAGGTGCCCGGCCCACCATGGCCAGTCCTATGTGGAGCTGCTGCTCAGTGACAAGGTCCTTTCCTAGAAACGGTGGCCAAGGCGTTGTTAGGTGAGGCCCTCAACCCTTGTACCTGAACATGGCATCATAAACCTCGTCCTTAGCCACCCCTGACCTCTGAAAGCTGATGCTGGGGCCAGCCCAGCTCCAGGCCCCGGACAGGACCTTTGTGAAGAAGCCACCTTCAGAACCAGGTTTTTGGAAGCCATGGTAAGGAGCTCAAGAGTGTGGGCCTCGCCTCCTAGAAAGAGCCCTGAGTTCAGCGCAAGAAGTGTCAGGCCCTCAACAAGGCTTCTAGGGGTGGGGGTGGGGCAGCCCAGCCTCGCCCAAGGCTCTGCAAACCGCAGGCCCTGGCCCACATTTGCAAGGCAGCTCTGCCTGGGGTGTTTTCCCAGCAGGAGAAGCCACACGTAGGGGCCGGGCTCTGTGACATGGACAGGACAGGACGGCCAGCCCCTCGGGGGCGCTCCCCAGCCTGAACTCCAGGGCTTACTCCATGGGGATCCGGAACTGCACGGTGTCCTCGGGCTGGGCCGTGCCGGGCCGCACCAGCCGAATGAAGAAGTTTGTTCGGAAGACACGGAGCTGGGGGTTGCCCAGCTGGTACAGAGGGTACCTGGGGGGAGAGATTTGTGGGCATCAAACACTCAGAATGAGTGACCCCGGCTCTGCCCCGGCACGGCCCCATTTCCTCGCCCCTAGCGATGGAAGCAGAAAGCGCAGGGGGGCAGGCAGCTCCCCGCAGGCCAGCACCCCATGACCCCCTTTGCTGATGGCATGGTTCTGCGGAGTGTGGGCCCCATGACCCCTGGTGCCCATCAACTCAGAGTCGTCAGGGCCAGCCCCTGGTGACTCAGCCAACAGGCCAGTGGAGAGCACGCCCACCGCGGACCACCAAATACGCATGGAGACATGCTTGTTCAAGGTGAGGGTCCCCCTGGCACGTGGCCCCACTCCCCACGAACCCTGGCACTCCCCGCTGCAGGAGCGCGGGCACGTGCACACCGTGTGGCTGGGAGAGCATCACAGTCCCCACCCTGAGGGCCCCCAAAGCCAGCAGGCGCAGCTGGAAAGGAGATGCCGTCACCCACAGCCCCGGCCCACAGCCGTGGCAAACCTCGCGCGCTCTGGGCTTGCACGTGGCAGCGCAGCGGGTGAGGAGGGGGCCCGAGGTCGTCTGCAGGGAGGCCAGGCTGAGGGTGGGCACACAGGGACATGGGGTGCCACCAAGGGTCTCGCCAGTTCCCCTGGTGACCAAGATGCGGCCCCAATCTTGGGGCACAATCTGTACTGTGAAAGGGGGCTTGTGGAGGCCAATTCTCTACGGAGCAGGATGAGGAGAGCCAGGGGTCCGAGGGCCTGGCGCAGCCCCAGAGCTGCGCGGGCACCTGGGGGGGCTGGACAGTGCGGGGGCTCTCAGAGCGCAGGGCTTGGGCACCGGAAGCACCTTGGCCTGCTGGACTGAAGAGCTAAGAGCTGCCGGTGACCACGTCAGCCTGTGGCAGGGGCCCAGCGGGACGTCCCGCGGCGGTCTCCACCGCAGGGTGGGCACTGGCGTGAGGGCAGGCTCAGGAGGGTGCAGGGGGCCCCAGGGAACCAGAGGTCTGCCTTGTTTTACCCTCCACTGGAATTTGGGCCAATGGCTGGCCACCCAAGGGACTCACTTATTCCCCCTGGTGACCAGCGGCGGCACTGCAGGGGGGGGCAAAGTCAGGCCCTCTGGGTAACTGGAAATTGACTCTCCATCTCTCTGGGTCCCTGGGTTTGGGGGTGGAGGGAGGCCCAGTGTGAGGGTCGGAGGTCAGCGGCCTGAGCCGGGCAGGGAGTGTCTCCCGCGCGTGCCAGGGCTCAGGAGCCCCCTGCCCTCCCCCACGCCGAGTGTGAGCTTGCGTCCCAAGGGCCCGCCTGAAGCCGGGCCTTCCCGCTCAGGAACAACCAGCACGGCCGAGCGCCCTCCTCCGGGGCTCCAGAACCGGGCTCTCCCCGCCGCCCCCCTGCGCGCGCCCCGCCCCCCGCCCGGCCCTCCCGCGGATTTCACAGGCTCAGCGGCCGTGGGGCTCCGCACCGCTCCCGCCTGCTCCCAGCGCGGCGCTCTGGCTCGCGGCCACAGCCCTGCCTCCCTGGGGCCCCACCCCCGCGCAGGTCCCGCCGGCCCGGCCGGGGGGCCCCGCCTGCTCCCCGCGTCCACGCCGTTCACCCACGCCCGCAGGGGACTCGAGGCGTCCGCCTCTTGCGTGAGGGCTAGAGGGGTCCCGGCGGACACCTGCACAGTGTCCCCGCCCCGGCGACGCAGGAGGGAGTGGCCCTCCCGGGCGGGCCACGTGGTCCGCGCCGCTCCGCAGCCCCCCGCCCCCCCCCCCCCCCCCCCCCCCCCCCCCCCCCCCCCCCCCCCCCCCCCCCCCCCCCCGCAGGGCCCGCGCCCCCGGCCCCAGGGCCCTGGCCGCTCACAGCACATTCCGCGCCATCGCCGGCTTCCGGGCCGCGGGCGGAAGGAGGAGCACGCACGGCCCGCGTGGACCCGCCACAGCGCCCCCTGGCTTCCGGGAGGGTGCGCAGCGCCCCGCCCCTCGCCCCGCCCCTCGCCCCGCCCCGTTCACCTGCCCTGTCGCCCCGCCCACGGGGCTCGCCCCGCCTACAGCCCCGCCCACCTCGGCTCACCTGTCCCCCACCACCCCGCCCCGTTCACCTCTCGCTCCGCCTCGCTCACCTACCCAATCGCCCCGCCCACTGTCTCGCCCCTCCCACCTCCCCTCTCACCGCTTTGGCCTGCGCCTAGGCGCCCCTGTCCAGTACACCTGTCGCCCTGCCCCGTTCACCTGCCCCATCGCCCCGCCCACTGCCTCGCCACGCCCACTATCCTGCCCACCGCCCTCCCCACATCTCGCCCACCGCACCTGCAGCACTTCCTGCACCTGACGCACTCCGACCCACCTTCTGGCTCACCAGCCCTGAGCCACGTCTCTACCCCACTGTTTCTGCCCCCACCCACTGTTCTTGACCCGCTCATCTGGACCCTACTCGGCCTGAACTCCCTGTGCTGCACACCCTGTAAGAGCCCAGAATCCCTCATGTCCCTGGGTCCCTCCCAAGTCCTGCACACCCTCCGAGTATCCAGAACGCGGCTTGCCCCAGCCCTCTCCTACCCTCCCCATGCCTCACAGCACGTCCTTAGTCCGCATGTCCCGCCCTCCACACCCCTCTACACCCCGCACGGCCCCACAGCAACTGTAGGCCATGCCTAGCCAGCTACGGTTGGAGATGGAGGAAAGTCCAGGGGGGTGGCCCTTGTCTAAGGCCCCTATCTCCTTCTGGCTGTGCTGGCTTCGTCCCCTCCAGGATCTCGAGCTCCAAGGCCCCTTACAGCCCTTCTGGCCAGCACCAGGCTGCTCTCCCCATCTACTGTGACCCTTCTCCCTTACAGCTTCCCACACAGCCCTCACCCGGGGGACCCCGTACTCTGTAGGGCACTTCTGGGGCCCTCCCCACCAGCAGCATGCAGACCTACGGGGGGCACCGGGCTGCAGCCCCCAGGCCCCACTCTTCCCCAGTTTCCTGTGCCCCATGGCTTTGGCCATTCGCCATCCCTTTAGCTGCCTCTCCCCCACCAGACTGGCCTGTTCTGTTTGTGCCAATGGCAATTTCAATGCTCCTCAGAGCCGGGAGGGCAAGAGGGGAGTGTCAGCGGTCTGCGGGGAGAAGAGGGGCTCCAGGAAGTAGGAGAGCCTTGCCTCCAGGGTGGGGGTGGACCACCGGTAGGCAGCAAGGAGGCTGGACCTGCTGGCTGTCCCAGGCTGAGGTGAGGAGGGCCTGGGTCATGGGGAGGGGCTGGGGCGCCCTCCTCCTCTGCATGTTCAGCATAAGTGGGTTCACCTAGGATGAAAGGACTAAAGATGGGTGGACACTAGGGGCGTTAGCTGAGACAGTCCCCTGCCTGCTGGGGCAGCCCAGAGGAGGGCGGGGCTCCAGGCCCTCCGCAGGAAGCAGTCGGTGGGGAGGGGGCATGCTGGGTGGCAGGGAGAGCGATGGAGCTGGAGAACGGGGGTCTCAGGGCCAGGACACTTCTGGTCAGCCCCGACTCGGGTCATATTGGCACAACAAGACACGATGTTGGGTGTGATGTGCCCTCAGAGACGTGGCGGGAAGGCCGGCCCACAGGGGGGTGTGGCTGATGGGGGGAGGCAGTCAGCCGACTCTGATGGGTTGGGGGGCACCTGCTGCTCCAAGGAGAGGGGTCACATCTGAGCAGGCAGCTGAGGGTCCTCGAGGAGGGTGGGGGCAGGGATGTGGTCTCCTCGGGGCAGACCCCTCCACCCTCAGTCCCCCTCTTTCTGATTATCTGGCAGTGGGATTGTTCCCCATCAGGCCTGGGATTTCTGGGCTCAGAGGCTGGTCTCACCCCCAGGCTGCAAGGCCAGGGGGGCCTATGTGCACCTTCTCCCCTCCTCCCTCCCTGGTGTCATCAGACCTCCCCCGTCACTGACAGCATGCTGTCCCAGGGTGGGGTTGCCACATAAAATGGAGAATTCTCAGTTAAATTTCAAGCTCTGATAACTGTTTTTAAAATTTTTTTTAAATCTTTACTTATTTCTGAGAGACAGAGAGAGACAGACTCCAAGTGGGGGAGGAGCAGAGAGAGATGGAGACACAGAATCTGAAGCAGGCTCCAGGCTCTGAGCTGTCAGCACAGAGCCTGACGTGGGGCTCGAACTCACAGACTGTGAGATCATGACCTGAGCCGAAGTCAGCACTCAACTGACTGAGCGACGCGGGCCCTTTGTTTTGTTTTTAATAGACATTAGTTTTTAGAGCAATTCAGGTTTCCGGGAAAATTGCACAGAAAATACCAGAAATTCTAGTACATACCCCTCCCCCCCCCTTTTTGTTAACCAGCTGTACTAGCCGCTACATTTGTTACAGCTGATGGAGCAATACTGACACATCACTATTGACTCAGGTCCACGGTTGACATTAGGATTCATTCTTTTTTTTTTTTTCTTTTTACTGTTTTTATTTATTTTAGAGAGAGAGGGAGACAGCATGAGCAGGGGAGGGGCAGAGAGAGAGAGGGAGACCTAGAATCTGAAGAATCTGTTGGCTTTTCAGATTGGCTTCTTTCACTCGGTAAGATCCACTTAAGGGTCCTCCCTGTCTTTTCATGGCGTTAATAGCTCGTTTCTTTTTAGCATTGACAGTATTCGCTTGTGGGGAGGGACCACCCTTATCTATCTACCTCCCGAAGGGGATCTGGCCGCTTCCAAGTTTAGGCGATTACGAACGAAGCTGCCGTTTGCGTCCGTGCGCAAGTTTTTGCGTGAACCTACGTGCTCAGGTCCCGTGGGTGAATCCCGAGGCGCCCCGCGGCTGGAGCGTGTGGAGAGAGCGTGCGGGCTTCGCAGGAAACCGCGGTCCTGCTCCCAGGGTGGCGGCGCCGGCTGCCTTCCCAGCAGCCGCCGAGAGAGTCACTGCTGTCCTCACCTCTGTCGGCACTCAGGGTTGTCAGGGTTCTGGACTCGGGCCACTCGGAGAGGTGTGTAGGAACACACTTCTGTCTTTACGGAGAGGGTGACAGAGGGTCAGGTGCCCTTCACGCAGGTGGTGAGGGGCTTCTGAGGGCCAAGGGTCTACCCACCAGACCTTTCCACATGCTCCCCCCTCTCGCTTGAAATGCTGCTCCTCAGTGAGGCTCTCTGACTCCTCCTTTCAAATTGCAGTCCCCTCCACCTCCTGTCACCCTCCCCACAGGCGTCTCCAAGAGCATCTGACGTATGTCACTTGTTGACTTCGGGACAATAACCACAGAGGCCGAGGATTTGTCGGTTTAGTGCTTTTGCCCATCCGAGTCCTCAACCCCTGGAAAGGTGCTGGATGCACAGTACTCCCCAAAGATATAGACGGAACGAATGAAGGGGTGCATGGATGAGGGAGTGCACGCATGGCCTCTCTCCTGCCTCCCACCTCTCATCTGCAGCCCCAAGTCCCCTCCAAGCTCACCTTGGCCTTCCCCTGTAGCCCAGGGTGTCCCACACTCTCTGAAAAAAGCCCCATCTCCCCAGCCCCGCCTGGAAAGCCCAGCCTGTGTGCTCCCTCGCTGGGTCTGACACCCCGTGCTGGGACCCCACCAGGGCCCCGCGCTGGGGGAGCCCCCGCATTGTGTGAGCCGGCCCAGGGGACGAGGGGCCCCCAGGGGGCAGACAGGGCGTGGGCCCTCCTTATGGTGGGTCCCGGCTTTGGGCCCCCAAACAGGCCACAGTCCCCAGAGCCGACGTCCCCTGGCCAGCATAATGGGTCCAAGATGGGTGGACACCGGAAGGCACCGTGTGGTGGGCGCGCCTTCACGGCCGGGCTCTGAGACTTCGCCCCGTGGGCCCCGAGGTTCCTTCCCAGGAGTCCCTGTTCCAAGCCTGTCTGGCTGCTCCCCCCGCCCCCACGCCCCTACTCCCCCACCCCCGGCCCTTGTTCCTGGAGCTGCGTCTCTGCCCGGGCCTGGCATTTAGTAGGCAACGTCGGGAGCCTTTGCAAACCTGGGCATACAGCACGGCGTCTCACGGGTCCGCATTGCCCTCACGGTTACAAGTGTCTGCCTCTCTCGTGCCGGTCATTTCTGGTCTGTGACGCGTCTGTTTATGTCTCTTGCTCATCCTTTCACCATGAGGGTGTGCTGTGGGCCGAATCCTGTCCCTCCCAAGGTCATGGGTTGGAGTCCTGACCCCCAGGACCCCAGGATGCAGCCGTATCTGGAGACGGTGATTACAGAGGTGATTAAAGTAACATGGGACACTGGCGAGGGTCCTGATCCCGTGGGACCAGGGTCCTTGTAAGAAGAGGGATCAGGACACAGACACACACAGAGGGATGACCCCGTGAGGACACGGGGAGGACGGTCATCCACACACAAGGAGGACCCAACCCCTTGCCCCCCAAATCATCCTCGGACCCTGGCAGTCCCTTCCCCCCTCCCTCCCTGTGACACTCCCCACCCCCATCGAGCAGCCAATGGCCTGGCTAGCTTGTGTTTTCTGGAGTTTTCTGTAAATGGAAGCATATAGTTTCTCCTCTGTCCTGTCTGGCGTCCTGCTCCCAGCGTGACCGTTTTGGGGCCCATGCGTGCCGCCGTGCGCCTCCATCTGCATCCCCCCGGATGGCCGTGGTATGGGGAGACCAAAGTTTGCTTATGCATTCATCCGTGGATGGACGTTTGGGCTGTTTCCAGTTTTTTGACGACTAAAAATAAAGCTGTTATTGGCATTCATGTGAAAGTCTTGGTGAGGACAAACATTTAATTTTCTCGTGGAGAAATGCCTGGTCATAATGGCCGCGGCACACAGCAGGTGTATGTTTAACTCCTTGAGAAAAAAGACGCTGCCGGGCCACGGCGTCTCCCACTCGCACCAGTGACGTGAGCGCCCCTTGTGTTCTGCTCACTAGTTCACGTGGTTGGGCTTTTCGGCATTAGCCCCTCTCATCGGTGGTGTCCTGTGGCTTTACGGTGCATTTCGCCAGCGCCTGTCAGGGTTGCGTGTCTTCGCACATGCTTGTTTGCTATCCCCGTATCTTGTTCAGTGAGGTTTCCACCCTTTGGCCCATTTTTAAAAACTTGGGTGGTTTGCTTTCTTATTACTGAGGTGTAAGAGTCATTTCTATATCCTGGATCAGCCCTTTGCGGAATCTGTGTTTTGCAAAGGTTTTCTCCCAGAGGGCGTCTTATGTTTTCACTCTCTTTACAGCGAAATCCGTTGACATTTGAAGAGCAAATTCTGAAGATTTTTGCTGCGTTTCAATTCATCAACATTTTTGTTTCTTAGGGTCTGCGCCTTTGGTGTCACGTCTTGGAAATCTTTGCTGATCCATATTCACAGCAGTTCTGGTCTATGTTTTCATAGTCCTGGCTTTACATTCAGTCTATGATGCATTTTGAGTTAATTGTGTCTATGGTGTGACATGTGAATTCAAATGATCCTCTTCCTCCTCCTCATCCTCCTCCTCTACCTTTTTCTTCTCGTGTGCAGACATCCACTTGCTTCAGCGTGATTTGTTGGAAAAGCTATCATTTATGCATATATGTGGGTTTATTTCTAGACTATTTTACTCTGTAGATCTATTTGAATATCTTTATACCAAGATCACCCTGTTTTGGTTACTCTAGACTTATCCTAATTCTCAGAATGTTAGCCTGACTTTATCCTTTTTCAGGGTTATTTTGGCTCCTCTGGGGTCTTTGCATTTCCATACGAATAGTCTTATGAATTTCTATATTTAAAGAACCTGCTGGGATTTGACTGGGACTGCATTAAATCCATAGGCCAAACTCAGGGAGCGTGGGCATCTTAAAGGTGTTGAATAAGCCTTCCAGTCCATGGATATTGTATACCTCTCTGTTCATCCAAGACGTTAACTCCTCTTGGCAGTGTGTCATATTTTCAACATGTAGCTCTTCCACACCATTTTCAGGTGTATCCATATTTTTTGACACTATTAGGATGTGGTGTTTTTAAATGTCAGTGTCTGATGGTTCATTGCTATTTTACAGAGGTTCAACTGACTTTGTCTGGTGGCCTTGTATCTGGAAACCTTGCTAAACTCACTTGTCATTCTTGTAGCTTTTCCTGTAGATTTCATTGGATTAGATAATCCAGTCAACTGTGAATAAAGCAGTGCCCCCCCCCCCCTACAATTAGTGGTGCCTTTGTCTTGCCTGATTGCACCAGCAAGAAACTCCAGTACAATGTGAAATGCAAGGGGCGAGCAGACATGCTTGTCTTGCTCCTACCTTTGGCGAGAAGTCTTGGTCTTTCACCATTAGATGCCCATCATTAGGCTGAGGGAGTTCCCTCTATTCCTGGTTTGCCGAAAACTTTCCTTTCTTTAAATCAGAAATGGATGTTGAATTTTGTCAAAATGCTTCTTCTGCATCTATTGAGATGATCCTGTAGCTTTTATTTTTTTAGTTTGTTAAAATGGTGAAGTACTTTGATTGAGTTTTAAATGTTATACAAATCCTGTGTTGCAGGGATAAAGCACGCTTGGCCATGGTATGTAATCCATTTGATACAGTGTTGAATTCTACCTGCTAAAATTTTACTTAGAATTGTTTTCACCAATGTTTATCCAGGATAGTGGTCTATAATTCTCTTGTATTGTCTTTGGTTCTGGTATCAGGAGAATGCTGGCCTTATAAAATGAGTTGGAAAGTATTCCATCCTCTGCAATTGTTTTTTTAGAAGAATTTGTATGTATGGGGCGCCTGGGGGGCTCAGTCGGTTAAGCCTCCGACTTCAGCTCAGGTCAGATCTCACGTTCGTGGGTTCGAGCCCCACGTCGGGCTCTGTGCTGACAGCCAGCTCAGAGCCTGGAGCCTGCTTCCGGTTCTGTGTCTCCTTCTCTCTCTGCCCCTCCCCCTCTCATGCTCTGTCTCTCTCTCTGTATCAAAAATAAATAAAACATAAAAAAAATTAAAAAAACTTTGTGGGCATGAGATTGTTCATAAATTCCCTTATTAGTCTTTTATCTTTTAACCATCTGTACAATCTGTAGTGATGTCACCTTCCTCATTCCTGGTTTTGGTAATTCCTGTTTCTCTCTCTCTTTCTCTTTTCCTGATTAAGTTGATTAGAGTTTTGCCAATTTTTATTGATGTTCTAAAAAAACAAGTTTTTATTTTATTTTTATTTGTTTTTTACATTTATTTATTTATTTTGACGGGGAGAGAGAGAGAGTGCACGCGCACGGGGGAGGGGCAAAGAGAGAGGAAGAGAGATAATCCCAAGCAGGGGCTCAAACTCATGAACCATGAGATCATGGCCTGAGCCAAAACCAAGAGTGGCCGCTTAACCCAGGGAGCCCTCCGAGTGCCTCACATTTGATTTCTAAAATCTTTTTCTATTATTTTTCTGTTTTCTATTTTAATCACTTCCGCTGGATCTCTATTATTTCCTTTCTTGTGCTTACTTGGGTTTAATTAGCATTTACTTTTGGTTTTTACTTAAGGTGGGAGCCGGGGTTATTGACTTGAGATCTTTATTTTTTCCTATGGTGGACATTTGGTGGTGTCGATTTCGCCCTCAACACCACGTTGGCGGTGGCGTTCCACCGGTTCCCTGGGGCTGCACTTTCGTTTGCATTCAGTCGACAATGCTTCCTAATTGCCTTTTTGATTTGTCTTTGACTCATGAATTATTTAGAAGTGTGTTATTTAGATTCCAAACAGTTGAGAATTTTCCAAGGACCTTTCTGTTATTAATTTCTAGCTTAATTTCACTATGGTCAGAGAATATAACTTATGTGACTCGAATCCTTCTCAACGTATTAAATTGTGTCTCACGGCCCAGAACATGGTCTGTCCAGGCAAATCATGTGTCTTTGAGTGGAGTGTCCTATACATGCCAGGCAAGTCAAGCCGGCTGGCAGTACTGTTCAAGTCTCCTGTGTCCTTGCTGATTCTGTGCCCACTTGCTAGATTCGTTGTTGAGAGAAGGTGTTGAAACCTTTGGCCAGGACCGTGGGTTTGTCGGCCTCCTTTCAGTTCTGCCAGGTATTTTGCTTCACGTAACTCTGTCATTGCTTTTAACCAGTCGGTGTGTTTGTTTGTTAAAATGTGTTCCTTGGGGGCACTGGGGGGCTCAGTCAGTTAAACGTCCCACTTCGGCTCAGGTCATGATCTCACGGTTGGTGGGTTCCAGCCCCGCGTCGGGCTCTGTGCTGACAGCTCGGAGCCTGGAGCCTGTTTCTGACTCTGTGTCTCCCTCTCTCTCTGACCCTCCCCCGCTCACACTCTGTTTCTCTCTCTCTGCCTCTCAAAAATAAATAAAATATTTAAGAAATTTAAAAATATATACACAGAAGGAAGCATATGGGTAGGCAGCATATAATGAGGTCTTGCTTTTTAAATCTGACATGATCATCTCAGCCTCTGACGGGCTGTTTAGAGCATTTACATTTAATGTGCTTATCGACATGGCTGGGGGTGAGGTAACCATCTCGTGACTTGCTTTCTGTTCATCTCACCTGTTCTTTCTACTTCTCTCCTCTTCTTCTGCCTTCTTTTGAATTCATCGAGAGTCTTGTTATTCCCTTTTGTCTCCTCTGTTGGCGTTTTAGCTGTGGCCCAACCTTAGTTGGGTTTTTGTTACAGTGTTAACTCATCACAGTTGGTTTGGGTTGGGTTTTCTCCTCCTTACGGGTCACATTCTCTGATTTCTTTGCCTGTCTGATGAATTTTGACCCGATGCCGGACATCGTGAATCTCCTCTCAGTGGGCGCGGGGTATTTTTATGTTTCTATCAATGTTCCAGAGCTTTGTTCTGAGACGTAGTTAAGTTACCTGGACACACGTTGATCCTTTCCGGTCCTTCTCTGACTTGCGAGGCGGGTCTGGAGTAATGCTCCCTTACGTGCCTAGGGCTAGCTGTCCCTGCTGCCGAGGCAGGACACTTCGGATGCCCGACGCCCCACGAATCATCCACTGTTCTAGCCTGGCTGCTGCGAGCAGACCTTCTTCCCAGCCCTGTGAGGACCGCAGGCACGGGTCTCTCCAGTCCTGCCGTGGACGCTTTCGGTCCAGAGTGTGCCCCGCCGCCGGTCTCCCGGGTTCTCTCCCTGGGCGCGCCCTCCTCTGTGGTCCTCGGGCCCATGACCCCTTGTTGCCCCGGTATCCCCGGACCCTCAGCTCTGTCTTGTCCACTCAGAGTTCCTGACAGACGTCTCCACAAGCCCCGCTTCCTGCACCGAGGCCTGGAAACTCTCCCCAAAGAAGCCAACTAAGCGATGGTAGGACTCAACCCTGCTCCCCGCCTGCCTGGAACCACAGGGGTTGGCTGCCTGGTGCCCACTGTCTTGAAAACCATTGTTTTGTGTATTTCTCTTGGTTTTCTTGTTTTCTTTTTGGGTTGTTTCAGGCAGGAGGATAAATCTGGCCCCTGTTGCTTCATCTTGGCTAGAAGAGAAATCTGCCTTCTGATGAACATTTTTGTTATACAGAAACGTAAAATTTCCAAGGAATGAAATTTACTGAGCTTCACCTTCTTTTCCCTGAGGCTTCCACTGCCTGTGAGCTTAGAAAGTGCTCCCCAGCATGAAAGCCGACACGCACGTACCTACGTTTCTCTCTAGCTTTAGTTTTAACAATTTTTCTCATGCTGAACTCCAGTTCTCCTGGCGTGTGCTTTGGTAGTTGGCCTGCAGTGAAAATCTCACTGCCTTTTCTTCTCCACATGCACGTCTGATTTTCCCAACCCCCATTATTAAACCTCTCCCCACCCCCCTCTCTTTGACTGAGATGCTTCCAGATGCTTATGTGTGCGCGATATCGTGCTGGTAAATATGGGGGATTCGGGTGAAACCTTACAACCTCCCAGCGCAGAGGCCATGAAGTTTCAACCCATGTGTATGGTTAAGTCCCCTGCTTGGTGGCTGTGTGACCTCGGGACCTGGCGTAACCCATTCTGGGCGTCAGTTTGCTCTTCTGGAAAACGCCCATGATGAGAACATTTGTCTCTTTGGTCTCTGCGAGCGCCGCGTGAGGAAACTCAGAGAAGCTCCGCTGGACCGAGGGGCCACAGAGAGCCCTCCGCACGGATCGGCCCTAGTACCTTCTCTTTGGAGATCTGCTCTTAATTTTCAGAATGTTCTTAGCTATTCCTGCATATTTTCCCTTCTCCATGAATCTGAGATTCATCTTGCCAACCACCTCCCCACCCCTGGCTCACCCCTCTCTCGCAAATAAATCCTATTCGAATTTTGGTTGAAAATCTGGCAAACCTATACATTAATTTGGGAAGAACTGATTTTTTTTTTATAAACTTCCTTCTCAAGAACAAGTTGTGTGTTTTTCTTTCTTTCTCTCTCTTTTTTCAAAGTTCATTTTTATGTTTCTCATTAAACTTTGTCATTCTCCTCCTCAGAGGGTTATTGCTAAGTATTTTACACTCTTTGTTTTGTTTTGTTTGAGAATAATATTTTTATTCCACTTTATCTTCTCACTGGTCGTTGCTAGAAAATAATAAAAATGTTGACTTAAAATATGTATTTTGCATCTGGCAACTTTCCTGAGTTCTCTCATTTATTCTGAAGGCTCTTCCGCTGACTCTCCTGGGGCTCCGAGGAATGTGGTCGTTCGGTTTCCTCCTTTCCAGAAGTTATACATCTTATTTCCGTCTAGCGTCTCCCTCACTGTCCTCAGTGTCCAGCGCGGGCCCGAGAGTAATGGGAAAAGCAGGCCTTCTCGTTCGGTTCCTGTCTTGGACTGAAATGCCTCGTGTTCCACCGCCGAGCGCAGAAAAAGGAAGTGCTTATTTATAGTTTTCTATAGTTTCTTGAGCCTTTGTTTTGTTCTCAGAAATAAGGATTGATTTTTGGCAAGTGCCCTCCCCCCGATGTGTAACAATTATGAACTGTTTCAGATGCGCCAGAAGGTATGAATAAGAATAGGAAGACCCTGCGTCTACCCACCCACCGCTTGGCTTCAGAAATAAAATATGAGGAACCCTGTCTCGGTGCTCTGGGTCCCCCCTTCACAATAAAGCCCCCTGGAGGGGGACTATTCATCTGAAATGTGTGTTCCTCATATCTGGGCATAAGTGATGTCTTTTCATACTTTTTTTAAAAGTTTATCCATGGGGGGAAGGGAGAGAGAGAGAGAAAGAGAGAGAGAGAATGAGTGGGGGAGGAGCAGAGAGAGCGGGAGAGACAGCGAATCCCAGGCAGGCTCCGCAGTGTTAGCACAGAGCCCAGCACGGGGCTTGAACTCCCAAACCACGAGGTCATGACCTGGGCCGAAATCCAGAGTTGGACGCTTAATGGACTGAGGCCCCAGAGCCCCTTGTTTTCATAGTTTTAAAAATGCTATGTAAGTGATTTTCTTCCTTTCGCAACGACCCATCGCCCCCAGTGCTGTATTTTCAAAGTGTGGCCGGTGGTCCCGTCTTCCAGCCGCGCACGGTGTGCTCAGGAGCCCACCGCCGTTTGCCTGCGGCCGCGCTCTGGGTGGGGGCCCCGCCTTTCAGTGATGGCCAGCAGTGATCTGGGGGGTGGGGGGCGGCCCTGGCGTGCCTCCTTGAATTGACCAGCGCGGCCGGGTCGTCTCTGCACCAGGGCCCCAGCGCAGGGGTGCGGTCGGCGGGCCGGTCATCCCCGTGCCTGCTCCCCAGCGCAGGGGTGCGGTCGGCGGGCCGGTCTTCTCCGTGTCTTCACCTGAGCACAGATGTGCCCACTGTGCTGGTGCTCGCCATTGGCAGACTTGAAATTTTGCCTACGTCTGCTCCCCGCTCTCCCTTCCTGATCCTTGAAGGACACTTTGAGACCAGCCTCAGAGCAAGGACCCCCCACGGCCGCTCTCCACCACTGCCCTCTGCCACTCCGGGTTTGGATGGGGCCTGTGGTCGGGGTGCCGGGTCCCCTCCCGGCAGGCTTCCTGAGCTCCTCGCGTGTGTGGAAACCGGCCCTCATCAGGGATGAGCCGCAGGCCTCTGTCCCCGAGACGTGGCCTGCGGCTCCCCTGGGCATCTTCGGGTGCAGGTGTGAGACAAGAGAGGGCAGGCCCCACCCAGGGCCCCTTGTCCGGAGCCTTTCGCGGTGCCCCAGTTGCAGCCTCTGCCTGTCCCTGGAAGTCCGGCGGGCAGGGCGAGGTGCCCGAGACGGAGGCCCGCGTCCCCCCAGGAAGCCGGGCCCCGCTGCCTGCAGGGCCCCCAGCCGTGGCTCGCCGGCCTTGCCGGAGTGCAGAGCCCCGAGCCCACCAGGGCCTGAGGGCCGGCTCGCCTGAACCCTGCTCCTAACATGGAGACACTCGGCGTCTTACAACCGTCTCACGCCTGACTGGCTCCTTCAAATCTGCCCCCGTTACTCTGATCCGCTTGACCAGTCGGCTCCGGGCCGGACCTGCCCGGGTTCTGGGTGCTCCCGTCAGCTGGCAGGCCCTGGGAACCGGCCCTCCTGCCCGGTGCCGACTGCCTCCCCGGGCCGCTGTTCCCTGTGGAAGAGGGTGGCGCGGGGGCACGGGGACGGGATCGCCCTCGCATTTCGGCAGGACAGCTCCGCGGCCGCATGCAGAGTGTCTCCCCTGCTCCGTAGGGGTGTGCGGGGGAAGGGGGGGTACGCGTGTGCCGGTGTCACTGTGAGCGTGTGCGGGGGTGAGCCGCACGTGGGGCGAGTGCTCGTGCGGGCCGGACACACGCGGGCACCGCTGGCCGGGGCCCGACCTCGGCTCCCGCCGCCCCTCGGCGCGCTGACAGGCAGGCCTCTCTTCTCGGCACGGCCCTCCCGGGGAGGGGGGGGGCCCAGGCTCCGCGGCCTCCTCTGTGAATGCTCCACTGTGCAAGGCTCCACGTCTTCATCCAATTTTTGTGATTTATATTTTCCATAGTTCTGTTTGGTCAGGATTTTCACATTTACTGCCCAGTTGTGCTCTGTGCTCTCTGATAGTATAGAAAGAGCGGTCTGTGTGCTGAAATGTTTTCCTGCTCCCTCTCCTCCGGGGGCGAGAGGCCCCGCAGGCCGTGCACCCCCTTGTCCTGGGCCCTGCTTCTGCCCCCACGTTTCTGGGGGACGCCTGGAAGCTCCCCCAGTGTGCTCCAGCCCCCCTCCTCCCCCAGGCTCCAAAAGCAAAGCTCTCCCGCCCCAAGCTGGCTTCAGAGCAGACCCCGAGGGGGGCCTCTCACGGGGGGAGGCGGGGAGACCCCCGCTGAGGTGGAGAACTGAGGGGCCCACGGGCCCACAGGGAGGGGGACCGACGCGGAAGCCGCTGGCAGAGCCGGGGTGGGGGCCCTCAGACCTGCGTCCAGGGCCTGGTCCTCTTCCTCACCCAGGGCCCCTCGGGACCCTGACCTGTGGAGCGGCCACCCCTACGCTTCTGTCCCCCCTAGCCCCCTCCTCCAGGCCCCCCAGTGCCCCCGTCCAAGAGCCAGCACACACTTGGTGGAAGGGAGTCTGCTAGCTTTATTCACAGACCCCAGGAGGTGGGGGCAGGGAGGACAGAGACGTGGGGAGTGCTCAGGGGTGGGTCTGGGGGCCGCATGCAGCCACGTGGGCGGCCTGGGCCGAGGGTCTCTGTCTCCGGGAGCTTCCCTGGCCACTTCACTTCCAGCGCCCGCCGACCTTGCCCTTGGCCTGGGCTCCAGCCTTCTTGCTACTGCAGATGGAAGCAGGTTGATCTTGAGCGGCTGGGGGTCTGGGACCCTGGCCCAGCTCCTTGGCCCCCGACAGACCCCCAGCCCCAACAGCTGTGCCCTCCCAGGCTGGCGTCCAAGCCCTGGGCACACGTTTCAGGCAGTGGTGACTCACCTGTACCTGGCCGGCTGGGCTGGGTGCTTTGTGCCGGGACGGTTAGTGTGGTTAGTGGGGGGACCAGCGAGCCTCGGGCACCCCCCACCCCTGCCAGGGCTCGGGCCTCAGGGGACCACTCTCCAGCAGACCCGGAGCCACCAGGGAGGCTGTGTCCAAGATGGTTCTCGTCCTAGTCACTTTGGCCGGGAAAGGGTCACAGCCCCCTGAGGCAGGAGAGGCTGAGGACGGTCAGCTCCCTTAGTCCCTGACCGCAGGCCCGAAGGCCAGGCCTGGTGGACTCGGGGCCTGGGAGGTCAGCACCCTGCGGGATGGCGGTCCTTAGGAGCCCGCCTTGCCTGAGAGCCTTTGCACACCAGGCAGCCAGGAGGGAGCTGGGTGTGGGGTCACGGTCCCATGGGTGGGGAACAAGGCATGGGGGCCCCGGAAGCTGACACCCTGGGGACAACTTCTGGCTGTGGCTTCGGGAGAGACCCTGGCGCTGGTGGCCGTGCCTGTGGCCCGTGGCCCGCGGGGTCAGCCTGAGAACCCTCACACGAGTGCATGCACACACATGCACCATGCACACACATGCACTCGCACAACCGGAGGGGCTCTCGCAGGTCTGCAGCGCCCCCTCAGGATGGAGCCCAGGGGGGAGGGTGTCCCCTGGACCCACGCCCCAGGGCAGAGGAGCCCGGCCCCGGGAGCAGCAAGGAGTCCGGGGCCAGTGGAGGAAGGCAAGGGGCCCAAATCTAAGTGGTCCCAGGGACACTGCACTCTGTGGCGTGTGAACGGGCCCAGTGACCAGGCTGGGAGGAAAACCCCGGCTCGGGGTGCTGGGGGGCAGACCCCGGGGGTGGCGGGCTTCTCCAGGCCTTTCCCGGCCTCCGTGGTCGTGGGTCCCACGGACCCCCGGTGATCCCACAGACGGAGGGTTCATCGTGCAAAGAAACCAGGGCCCAGGGAGGCCCGCGGCAAAGCCAGGTCACCTTTGAGGCAGTGCTCTGCGGGGGCATCTGGGAGCCCCCTCTGGCTTTGCCAGGCTACTCAGGGTGGTGACCCAGGACCGCCCATCTCCTCCTGGGCTCTGGGGTGAGGAGGGGCGAGAGGAGGCTGCAGGCCCCGGGGTGCGGGGCCCAGAGCCCGCTGGGGTGAGGAGGGGCAAGAGGAGGCTGCAGGCCCCGGGGTGCAGGGCCCAGAGCCCACTGGCTGCCACGGCCACCAGTTAGTCTTGTTACTGCTCTGTCCAGGGCGGTGGCCCCCGGGACTGGCTGGAATCACCGGGCCCCGGGGTTGGTCGGCGGCCGCCAGCCCCCTTGGAGCCGTGTGCCCGGCACAGAGCAATGGGCAGGCGGGGCTACTCACTGCTTCTGGGCCTGATCGATGCGGCTCCTGAGGTTGGTGATCTGTGAAGAACACAGGTGACTTACCTGGTAGTTCCGGGCAGGGCCGGGCCGGCGGCGGCCCGCACGCCTTTCTTTACCGAGGCTGTGCGGCCTTACTGTGTCCCGGCTCCTCTGCTTGGAGGGCACCAGCCCTTGGCCCTGGGGGCTCGTGCCTCTGACTTACTTTTCGGTGGCCTGCACTGGAGACCTGAGCCAAGACACACAGCCGCTCTGGAGCCGGCCACTTACCTGCGGGCCTGGGCAGGGCGGGGGCCGGGGGCGTGGGGAGAGGCCAGGCTCGCAGGGCCCCTGCCTCTGGTGGCTGGTGAGCAGCCAGCCCTGCGGCCCCCTCGCCCCCTCCTCCTGACTGCCCGCAGAGGCTTGGGGAGGGCAAGGCCCTTCCCCACCTGCCACAAGGACGGCAAGGCCTCGGAAACCACGGGCTGCAGGGGTGGGAGGAGGTGGGGTCGGGAGGCCCGGCCTCCGTCCCCGCGCCCGCCGCCGCCGCCCTCCACGAGCCGGGCTGCCATGCGAGAGGCTCACCGTGCATCGCACACCACAAGCCGGGTCCAAGTGGACCCGGCTACTTACAACTTGGCCAGCATCTCCACTCTGGCCCGCATGTTCATGATCTGGAAAGACCGAGATGGTTAAGGGGCTGGGTGGGTGGCTGAGGCTTCGGGGCCCCGCCGTGTGCTGGGCTCGCCCAGGCCGGGCCTCATGGCTCTTTCAGCCCCCGGGGACCCGCCTCGGGTCGCGCGTGGGTGTGTCGGGAGGCCCTGGACCGCTGACTCAACTCCCTGGACCCAGACTGGGGCTGTGAAGCCCTCCCAGAGGACCAGGAATGCCTGTGCTGCGGCCCAGGGCTCCTCCTTCCAGGAGAGGCGAGGAGACGGAGGCCGGCCAGGTGAATTGCCTTGGCACGGCTCCTGAGCCGGTTCTCCAGGCCCGGGACACCTGCTTCCCTGGGGGCCTGTGGGACGCCGCAGGAGGCGCCCCTCGGGTGGGAGCTGTCTTCCAAGTGTTCCAAGTGGTGAGCCCCAGCGCCCCCGGCAGTCACCCCCAGGGGGCTCAGTCCCAGACCCCTTTCCCAGCTGCTGGGTGGGGGTGCGGGGCACCTCCCTGCCCACTCTGACCTGAGGAGGTGACAGCTTGGGGACCTGAGCCTGAGCCCCCCCAGCGGCTCTGAGGAGGCCACCCTGGTGCTAGAGAAAATTATGCTCTACCGGGTGAACTTTCCACGGGCACAGGGCGAGTCAGAGCCTGGAGCCCGAGGCCACGCCACCCTCTGCCCTCTTGGTGCCCTCAGACCGAGGCCTGAGTGGGCTTCTTGGGAGCGGAGGCAGCAGGGGTGCAGGGAGGTGGCCGCCCCTGGGACCCAAGGGCCAAGGTGTCTACACTCACGTCATATTTCTGACGCTTCAGCTTCTCGCCAAACTCGAACTTGTCGGTCTCCAGTTGGTAGAGGGCGTCCCAGAGCTCCTTGGCCTTGTCCCTGGGAAGCGGGCAAAGGCGCGGCATGGCTGGTAAGCCCCGGAAAGCAGGGCCCAGGCCACCCGCTGCCCCACTCCGGGCCCCGCGGAGAGCCGGTGCCCCGCGGCCCCCACCCCTGCTCCGGGCCCCCCGTGGAGAGCCGGTGCCCCGCGGCCCCCACCCCTGCTCCCGGGCCCACCTCAGCTTGTCTTCACTGAGATGGTCGATGTTGAGGGGTTTGCGCCTCTCTGCCAGAACTTTCTTCTTCATCTCCCGGGCCGTCTGCTTCTTGCCTCTCTTCTGGTCAGCCTGAGGGGACGCGCCAGAGGGGCCTGGGCTCAGGAGGGGCCCCCCGCCCCGCCGACAGAGGCCAGGCAGCTCCGGGGCTCCGAGGGCCCAGCTCACCTTGGCCAGGTAGCTGCTGTAGTTGGCGCCCATGGAGGACAGGGCCTTCTTCTTCTTCAAGTCATCCTCCGCTCTCCTCTTGGCATCCTCCTCCTCCCTCCGGGCTTTCTCTTCCTGCGGAGACCCCGGCCCCAAGGCCTCAGGGCTGGGCTTCGGGGACCCTCCCATAGCACCTTTGGAAGTCCTGCGGGACCGGGGGACCTCGCCAGTGGCTCTGGCCGCTGGCTGGCGTCTGGCGGGAGCTCAGGAAGAGGAGGAGAGGGGACCTGGTCCCAGGATGGGGTCCGGGGCGGGGAGGGGCCGGGCCTCACCGCCAGCCTGTTCTGGCGCTCCCGCTCCTTCTCGGCGCGGATTCTCTGCTGCTCGGCTCGCTCCGCGCGGCGCTTCTCCTGTGGCCAGGGGGGCAGCAGGTCGGCCCGGCCTCGCCAAGCACAGCGCCCCCTCCCCGAGTGACGCCCCCCCCCACGCAGACCCGCCCGGGCTCACAATCCTCTCCTTGAGAGCAATCAGCTCCTCTTCCTCCTTCTTCCGCGCCTCGAAGTGGCTGTCGATGAGGGCCTGCAGTTCCATGAGGTCCTTGTTCTGCCGCTTCTTCTGGATGTCCTGTGGGTGGGGGGGGCACCCCGTCTCACCCTCCTTCTGCCCGACCGCCGCGCGGCGGGGCCCTTCCTGTGCTCCCACTCGGGCACCCTGCCTCCGAGGGCCACACAAAAGCTGAGGGTGGCCAGGGACGTCTTGCCCTCACCATGTCCCCACGGCTACCTGATCCCTTAACCCCCGGGAGGAATTTTGCCCTCCTTGTGGGTGAGTCCAGGCCCTGCAAAGCCCTGAGGTCATCAGCTCTGACCTGGTCCTGTTACCATCCTCAGAGATGCTCTGCGTAGGCCAGACAGGGAGGACACTGGTGAGCGAGGGAGTTTATTGAATAGACAGATGGATGGGTGTGTGAAAGGATGAATGGATGGATGGATGGATGGATGGAAGGATGGATGGGTGGGTGGATGGATGGGTGGGTGGATGGATGGGTGGATGAATGGGTGGATGATGGATGGATGGATGGATGGATGGGTGGATGGGTGGATGGGTGGATGGGTGGATGGGTGAGTGGGTGGGTGGATGGGTGGGTGGAAAGATGGATGGATGGATAGATGGATGAGTGAATGAATGGATGGATGGATGGGTGGGTGGAAAGATGGTGTGGGTGGGTGGGCAGGTAGATGAATGGATGCACGGTTGGATGGGTGAGTGGATGGATGATGGACAGATGGGTGGATGTATGGATGAGTGGATGGGAGAGGAGGGAAGAGAGATGTCTGACGCTATGGGAGTTTCCTTTGGTCCAGAAATAAATTAAGCAGGATTTCCCAAAACCAGGCAGTGCTGGGTCTGGCTGCTTGAGAGCAGAAGGCCTTCCCAGGCCTGGTCGGGAGGCTACAGGCTGGGGGTCTCAGGGTGGAGGCCGTGTTGATCCGGGTTCCATAAACTTACATCGAAGTCTACTTTCTCCCCTTCCGGGATCTTAGGAGCAGTAAGTCTGAAGAAGAGAGAGGCCTGTGAGCAGGGGTAGGTAGAGACCGTACCAGGGGGCTGGCCCCCCTACCCTTTGGCCCGGCACCTGGCTGAGGACACACTGCCTGACCTTTGTTCTGGTCAGGAGTGTAACCCACTGTCCCCAGAGTGATCTGTCCCCTTTGAGAAGATTTCAGCCTCTTTGCGTCCCTCTATTTTGCCAACATCTGTATGTCGAAAGGGCTGCTTCTACCCCGTCTGTCCAGGAAGGGCACCCTCTCCTTCTCTCTCAAACAAATAAAGAAGTGCAGGCAGGCCAGACCAGACGGAGTCCGCCCGCTGCAGGCCCCCGAGGGGGCAGACACAGACTGTCTGCTGCAGGCCCCCGAGGGGCGCTGGGCTCTGTGGTCGGGAGCGACCATCCTGACCCTTCGTGTGTCTCCGGCCCCTCTTGAATCTTTCTTTCTGGGGACCCGAAGAAAGGGGGCTGAGCGGAAAGCAGTTTGAGGAAGAAACGAGGCCCCCGGACCCAGGGCCCTGCCCCCAGCGCATTCCAGACGGAGCAAAGAGTTAAAACAACAACAACAGTTGTTTAAAACCAGCCACAGAAGAAGGGATCCGAACATGGCCCCGGACACTGGGGCAGGAGAGTGGGGCAGCACGAGGGCCCGCCACGGGAAAGATGGCCAGACGGCTCCATGCAAATGAAAAACTTATGTATGTGAAAAAAAGCAAAAACTGAAAGGGGGAAAAAAAACCCAACCCAGACTAGAAAAATATTTTCAGCAAGTACAGAGAAGACTTATGCCCTTGTGCAAACCGACGGCTGAGCAAACGTGCCGGCGCCACGCCGTTGGGGAAATGGGCAGGAGGCGCGCGCTGCCAAGTCTCGGTAAGAAAGGCGGCCAGTGAGGCGCGGGAGAGGGGCTCCCGGGGCGGCCGGAGGCCTGGGAACAGACGCGGCCCTGAGAGGCCCTCCTCATCCATCAGTGTCCGCGCCGCGGCGTGGGGCACAGCCCTGCGCACGTCCACGGCGGAGCCGCGCTGGCAGGGCCCCGCGGAGCAATTTGGCAACAGACGTCCAAAGCCTGAAGAACGTTCATACTCTTTGACCCAGTAATTCCAGTTCTGGGCATGTGGCCTAGGGAAATAACCCGAAAGACAGAAAATGCCTTCCACCCAGCATTATTTATGATAGTAAAATATTGGGGAAAACCCTAATGTCCCACAGAAGGCGGGCGGTTAGAGAAATTACGGTTTGTCCAATTGATGGAATATTATGTGGCCATTCAAAATATTTAAGAAGACTATGTAAAAACATGGAAAAATACTTATGAATAGTGCTAAAATTTAAAAAAGCGGGATGAAGGTTGTATAGACAGTGTGATGTTTGAAAAACAGCTCAGTGTTCAAATCTTTTTTTCCGAGCCCCGTGCATGGAAAGAGCAGGAAGAAGTAAGGTTTTATTCTGTCCTGCCCTTTCCCGCAGTCTGGCTGGCGGGCGGGGAGAGTTATAGATGATTTTTTTTCTTCGTTGGACTTTTACGTATTTTCCAAATTTTCTTTAATGAGGTGTTTTATTTTCATAATGAAAACACAAACATTTTTTTAAAACTAGAAAATATCTTGTGACCCGGCAGCTTTATTTAAAATAGCAGAAAAGTAAAGTGCAGGGGATGGAAGCTGGCCTGCTGGGCCCGCCGCGCCCGCCGCCCCCGGCCCGGAGCGCCCACCAGGTGGGCGCGCACCCCCGGCGCGGGCCGGTGCGCCCCGAGGTCCGTGCAGCCCCCGCACGGGAAGGGGTGAGGGGGACGAGCCGCACGCAAAGCACTGTGGGCTTGCAAGTGCCCGTCACACACGGCACAGTCAGAAGAGTTGGGTTAAAAAAAAATCCCTGAAATACTCAAAACGGGTAAATTGAGGGAAAGAACACCCAGACCAGGACGGTGGCTCCGCTGTGTCTCCCTCTCTCTGCCCTGTCTTCCCCAGCCCCCTGTTCCCGTCCTTCCTCGGCCCCCAGCCTCCTCCGGCAGGAAGCCCTCCTTGCCCGCACTGGACCACCGGGCCCGGCCACACCGTCTCTGCTCCCCGCCTCGGGGCAAGGCACCCAGTAACCCCCTTTCCATCAAGGACCTTCACCGGATGTCCAGAGCTTTAAACACCAAATCAGGGAGCAAAGAGGCGGCCACTTCCTCAGAGGGGCTTGGGGTTCCGTCCCCCACAGAGCCCAGATGTATTGCCTTCCATGGACCCCAGTTTCCCAGAGGACCCTGGTCCTTGTCCTCCCTGCCTCCCCCGCCCCCCAGCCCACCCTGGCGTCCAGCCCTGCCCGGGCTCCACACTCACTTGGGCCTCGGTTTCTCCTCTGGACACGGTGGCGCCGGCATGGGGAGAGGGGAGAGAAACCAGGTGAGCCCGGTGGCCGCTCTGCCCACAGGCCCCTTGGGGCCACCCGGCTGCGGGCTGGGGGTCCTTCCTGGAGGCCCACCTGCCTCTCCCCCTCCAGCTGAGCCTCCCACCCATATGCCTGCCACCCAGCAGCAAGGGAGAGTCCCTGTGGGGTCCCGGGGGAGAGCTCGGGCGCGTGGACCAGGACGTGGCACAGGAGGGGGAACGAGGGAGGACAGAATGGACGCCAGAGGCACCGCGTCCTCAGGGGACCGAGGGGGGGGGGGAGGCACCCCTGTCCAGGTGCCTGGTCTGCCGGCCGGGGCCCACTCACCGCCCCACCTCTGCGCTGGGCAGAAATGGGAGCAGGACGGCACGCATGAGGCCTGGGCAGAGGCCCACAGCGGGCTTCGTGCGACCCGCCGGCCTGGCCGTGGGGAGGACAGACGGTGGGCCAGGGAGAGGCGGGCGGAGCCAGCGGTCCTCTCGTCGGAGGGTCCTTCCGACACAGCCCAGAAGTGCTGCCTTGCCTTCCTCACCCCCCCTCTGCCCTCTGGGGAGGCGGCGGCCGCGGCCAGCGAGCGCAGCGCGGCCCCACCAGCGCCCTGGCTGTCTGCAGGCCGGGTGAGGAGGCTGAGGGCGGCCGCGCCCTGGGAGGCACCGTGGGGAGCGGAGACCCCCAACCGCCCCTGGCTTCTCTGAGTCCGTCAGCCTCGCAGCTGGGGGTGGGAGCTGCATGGGGCCTGCCGTGTGGACGTCCACGCGGGGGCCTACACCTGACACCGGACCCCCGCCCACCTGCCTGGACCTGCTGCCCTCCCGCGGGGGATGCTTCCTTGGCACCCGCCCCCCCGCCTGGGGGAGGTCCCGGCTGGCGGGGACAGAGCCCGGGCTCCGCAGACTCCTAACAGTGCTCCCCCTCGGGCCTGCTGTCCGCTCTGGGCCCTTGGAGCGAGGACAGGCCCACACGCACTGCCCCCAGCCTGTCTGACCGGGGGAGGCCTGGCCAGGAGCCCGGCTTCGACCACCTGCCCTACCGCCTCTGCCCTTGGCCGTCCAGCGGCGGGGGTGCACGTGCACCCCCTCATGTCCCCCTTGGCTCAGGCTCCCCGGGGTTCCCAGGCGCCCCCCAAATGCCCACAAACAGCACCCTGGTGGGGGCCTGAGAGCGTGGGGAAACCAGGTGGGAGAAAGGGGTGCTTTGGGGGCAAGAAACTGACCAAGGGGTAGAAGGAAGGGGAAGGTGTCTGCCCCAGGGCTGCCCCAAGAGCCGGTGGGAGGGGGGCTCCCCTCCTCTTTGCCTCTCTGGCTCTCGGCCTCGAGGGGGTCCCAGGGTCACCTGGTGACCTCGGAGCCACTGCAGGACTGCCTCCCGGACGCGTGTACCTGGGCGGCCCCCGCCCAGCCCAGGGTCAGCACACCCCGGCCTCTCCCAGGTGGCCTCCCTGAGGCTGGGGAAGGGAAGGCGTGCCTGGCTTGTGCTCAGGGTTCAGGCCCCGCCAGGAGGCCCCGTAGCCCCGCTGAGGGGAGGGGTTGCAAACAGCTCCTCGACTCGGGGTCCCTGACTCAAACCTGAGTCTCCCTGGGCTGCACCCCGCGCGGCCCACCCAGGGGGCCTCCTCGCGCCAAGGGCGTGTCTGGCCCCCACCCAGGTGCTGGGTGGGATGTGGGACCTGACTGATCGCGCCTTTGCACGCAAGGCCCCTGGCTGTTCCAGGTCGCCGCCGTCCTGCCTCGGGCTCCTGCCTGACTTTCTGCTTCACCCCACTTGGCCCTCCCCCCCCACCTCCCCCTCCCCCTCCTGACAGGCCAGGCTCCTGTCCTGTCTCTCCCTCTCTGCTCTTCCCCACCAGAACGTGTCGGATCCAGAGGGTCCTAGTGGACCTCAGCATCCTCCTCCGGGGGCCAGCACCCTGTCAGGCCCTGTCGCGGGCTCTGCCCTCGGGCTCGGGGCTGGTGCCCCCACCTGCCTGCTGGGGGCCCACGAAGGGGCCCATCCCTGCAACCCCAGAACACCGTGTGCCTAGGGGCCAGGAGGAAGCCTGCGCCCCACGGGTCAGTCCTGCCAGAGCCAGCACCCAGGGCCTGGCCTTTCCCACCCTGTGTGCAGCCCATGGGAAGGGGGTGGGAGTCAGGCCGCCGGGGGGAGGGCGGGGGGTGCGAGAGGGAGGCTGGGCATACCTTCTTGGACCTCCTCTGCACCAACAGCACCGTGGGGGTGGGGGAGAGAGAAAATGAGCTGTGAACCTCGGCAAAGGCTAAGGGGCGGGGGTGGCGGGGGTGGCGGGGGCCCAGCAGAAACACACTGTGAGTAGGTTACACGGACCCTGGGCACCTGCTCACGCCCACACACGGTCTCGCGTGTGCACAGGCGCCCACACACGGGACAGAAGTCATGGCACGTACCTGGTTCATGGACTTCTGGGTTAGGGAGGGCCGAGGAGTGAGGCACAGCACGCGTGGGTCAGAGGTCAAAGGAGGAAGGGTCCCAGGTTAATGGAAACACCAGTCACCATTCGGGAGGGTCAGTGGCCGAGGCCAAGGGGCGGGGAGCATGCGGGAAGCCAGCAAGACACGGTCAGTGTTCGTGGGCACCGCTGCCCCCAGACCCCGTCCCTGCCTTGCTGACTGCTGGGGGCAGGGCTCAAGGGTGGAGCTGCGGATCCCTGGTCGTGGCACACTCTGGGGTCCCCGCCTGTCCCCTACCCCCGGGAAGGACTGACGGGGCCGGCAGCCCCCAGCTGCGGCCTGGAAAGGCAGCGTGAGCCCCAAGGGCAGGCCGAAAAGCCCAGGCTCAGCCCCGAGGGGCCGCAGAGGCGCCCAGCACCACCCCCCCTCCCCCGTTCGGGCACAGGATCCCCAGCCCTTGCAGGGTGCCCCTAGGTCTTGAAGAGGGGCCCACAGGGCAGGGTGGAGGTGGCCAGGGGGTGACAGTGTCCCTGCCCCTCCATCAGCCTGCTCCCACCCGCCCTCTGGCCTGGGGCCCCGACCCAGTCAAGGGGTCACCTTCAGCCATGGGCTCTCAGTCACCCACCCTCGGGGTGGGGGGGTAGTTTCAGGGACGGTGAGGCCAGGCCTCCACTGAGCCCCTCTGCCCGTACCGGGGCCTGAGCCCCGTCTGCGTCGTGCCTGACACAAGGGTGTGCGTGGCCCTGGGGACCCCTTTCTCTGGTTAAGCATTGGTTGGGGTTAGTGGGTGATGTTAGGGCCACATGGGGGAGCCCTTTGCTGGCTGGCACCTCGCTGCCTCCCCGCCCCCTCCCCCACCCCGCGTGGGTTCCAGCCAGGCCTGGGCCCCACATGAGGGCCAGAAGTCCTGTGTCCTCATACCTTCTTTATGGACTTCTGCAGGTGGAGGGGCGCCGGGCGTGCGGGCGGCAGGAGGAGAGAGGAGAGGTTAGGCCAGGAGCACACGGCACGTCCTTAGGGGTGGGGACACGCTGGGGGCGGAGGGGCTGAGGGTGCTGCGGGGGCCCGGCTCCTGGCCCCACTTACCTTCCTCCTGGGCCTCTTCTGAGATGGGGGCCGCGGGACAGGAGGGAGAGAGGAAACAGGGCAGTCGTTAGGGGGCGCACGCGGGGCGGGGGGCCTCAGGGAGAAGGGGTGGGGGCACGCCAGCCCAAGGTGGTGGGCCCAGGAGCCCGGGCCCCTTGCTCCCTCCTGAGGGCTGTGGGGCCGCACGGCTGCCCGCCTGCCCCAACACGGGGTGTCTGTGCGGGTCTTGGCAGAAAAGGGAGCAGGAGCCTTCGCTGGGAAGGGGTGCTCCCCAGGACCGTGTGTCCCGCTCAGATAGGAGTCTTTCTAACTTTTTGGCACAAAAAGAAATGTTTTGTTCACGTTGTTAGGGTAGCCAAGTGTTTTCAAAATATTTTCAAAGCACAGCACCTGGAGCACCTCACAGCTGAGCCTGCTGAGGTTGCGGGAACGCCTCCCCGCACGGTGGCCAGGTGCACGGCACCCCTGCGCCCCGAGGCACCCCTGCGCCCGCACGCCCGGGCACAACCCGAGGCCCTCACAGACACAGCCCGGGCGAGGGAGGGGCTCCAGATTGGCCCGAAGCTCACTGCCCCAAGGCAGGCATGCTGAGGGAGACCGGGACACAGACACAGAGAGGCAGAGATAAAGACAGAGACAGAGAGATGGAGAGACAGAGACAGAGACAGATGGAGAGAGGGAGAGACAGAGACACAGAGACAGAGGGAAAGGCAGGGGGGCAGGCAGGCAGAGACAGAGACAAGCAGGGTCCGTACACCCGGCCCTTGATGTTAGTGGGGAGTCTTAACCGGCAGTGTCAGCAGGGACAGAGGGCGGCAAGGAGGATGGGCTCCAGGACCCCGAGAAGCCCAGTGGGGCGGAGGCGGAGCGCGCACAGAGGGGCCCCGAGCAGGGCAGGCGGGTGAGGGCTGTGCAGGTGCGGG
This sequence comes from Mungos mungo, assembly GCA_004023785.1. Classification (NCBI taxonomy): domain Eukaryota; kingdom Metazoa; phylum Chordata; class Mammalia; order Carnivora; family Herpestidae; genus Mungos; species Mungos mungo. The sequence goes on along the minus strand of PISW01006737.1, from coordinate 6,875 downwards.
CTGTGCGGGCTCCCGGAGTTACCTTCTTCCTCGTACTGCTCTGCAATGGGGTAGAACACAGCGGCCATGTTAGCGGGGGCGCGGGGCCCGGAGGCAGCGGCCCCAGCCCCAGACCTCTGAGGATGGGGACGGAGGCGGCGGGGGTCCCTGGGCCCAGAGGGGGCCACTGGCTCCAGGGGAAGGAGAGCCTCTGGCAGTGCCAGCGGTTGGTGTGGGGGGTGGCTGGTGTGGGACACCCAGGTCCTGCAGGGCGCCCATGGAGGGGCAGCCAGGGCCTGGCGCCCCCGCCCGGTCACTGCCCAGGAGGGCAAGCTGGGCGCTCGGGGCAGGGTTTTCGTGGGACCACATCTTGGGGACATGTTCTTGGAGAAAGAGGGGGTCCCGGCTGCAGGGGCGGGATCGGGGAGCCCAGGTTGGGGGGGGCGGTCCAGCAGGCCTCCTCAGGCTTCCCGCCAGGGGTCCCTGGGGACAGCCGTGCTGTCCTGCCTCAAGTGTGAGCTTTCCATGTGGGGCGGACGGAGAGAGGAACCGGCCGACACTTACCCTCGACCTGTTCACTGTTGGGGGTAGCAGGGCAGGGAGGGAGAAGGGGAGAGAGGGAGAGAGAGAGAGAGAATGGGTGAGGTGGCCTTTCACAGGCAGCGGGCACTCGGCCTCAGCACAGCCCACGTCCCGGGGCCGTGCGGGGCGGGCATCGCTCGGACTGGTACTCACACTTCCTCGTCCGACATGGTGGAGGGTTGTTTCTGTTGGGGGAGGGGGGCCGAGAGGAGAGTCAGGAATGGTCTGGAAGTGCTGGCAGGGGTGAGCGCTGGGCTCCGCGGCTGGGGGTGTGAGGGGACATCCAGGGACAGGGTGGAGGCCAGCTGTCCGGCCTCGGGTGGGCCTCGCGGAGTCCACCCCTGCCCGGGGCAGACATCCTCCGCAGCGGAGCGGCGTCGGGCTGCTTCGGACAGCGGGGAAACCCTGCCGATGTTCGTGATGGGCTCTGCCTTTGCACCGAGGTCGGGGGGCTCCCTGGGGCCCCCAGATTACAGAGCCCAGCTCCCACAGTGTGTGTGCTGGACCTGCCCGGGTCTGTGTGCCCGGCCGTCCCCGAGAGAGCCTCTCCTGCCTTCCTCAACTGACACCTTCCTGCAGGGACCTCACGGCTTCCTCCTGGGGTGCCCTGGGCACCCCCCACAGCCCTGCGCGGCCCTTGCTCCCCGAATTACAGGAGCGTATGAACCATCCTGTCGCCTCTTCTCCCCCAGCCCGGGGTTAAGGGGACGGGATCCGGCCGTGGCTCTGTGCGCCCCCGGCCGAGGCCTGAGCACCGACGGCTGGCCGGCCCTCAGTGCCTGCTTCCCCAGGCCCCTCCAGCGCTCTTAAATTAGTCTTCAGGGGAGCTGAGTGTGCAGGGGTGGCCCGCCCAGGCCGGCGCTCAGGGTCGGTGGCCCGGGGCCTGGGCGCTTAAAACACGAAGCTCCGGACCACGTGCGCAGTCAGTGGCCCCCAGGGAGCTCCGTGTAAGGAAAACACCAGCTCATCATCCGGGGCCTGTGCGCATCGCTAAGGTGCGAAGGTTTCCGAAGCCTCCGTCAAGAATGTTCCTTTTCCCAGAGCAATGTAAGCTCCAGGCAAAATCAGCCGGCACGTCTCTGCCTCCCACACACCCGCCAGGGAAACCGCCAGGCCCTTCCCTGAAAGAGGGCTCTGCGGACCCTCCAGGCACTGCCCGCCTCCGTGGGCAGCTGGGGCCTCCCTGCTCCTGGGCCCCATCCCTCCTGGTGGGCCCTGTCCCCAGCCACCGCCCCCCCCCGCCCGGGGACCTCGCCCTGCCGGCCCCCCCTCCACCAGGGCAGGGCCCTACACCTGTCGGCAGCCTCAAGTGGGGGCTGCTGTGGCCTGAGCCCAGGGGCCAGTTATTTTTAAGGAGCTAGTAGCAGCTGAGGTGTCCAGAAATAGGCACCCAAATTAGCCAAGACACCTCTGCCCAGAAACCCAAGACGCTGGGAGGGGGGCTGCGGGGGCAGCGGCCGGGCTCAGGTCCCCGCTCGGCCAGCTCCCCGCCCAGCCCCCACAGGTGTCCCCGGCCCGCCTGACCTCCTGCATCTTGTCTTCCTGCCTCTGGTCTGGTGTCCAAGGGGGGTCTGGGGGGACACAGGGGTCCTGCAAGCCCCGTGCGGAGCCTCACTCTCCCCGAGGAAACTGAGGCTCCTCCTGGGTCCTGCCCCTCTGCCCAGTGGAGCCCTGCAGGACACACCATGAAGCCGCTCTGTCCCCTCACCTCGCCGTCTGTGGGGAGGGGCCAAGGCGGGGGTGCCCGAGGGCAGGGATGGCATCGTGACAGCTGGGAAGGAAGCCAGCTGTCCCTCAGCAGGGGCGAGAGTGAAAATAGCCCCTGAGGTCAGAGCTTCTTGGAGACACACAGCCCCTTCCCTCCTTCCCAGGTGACAAGACAGAGATGGAAAGATGGGAGGCGGGTCCCCACTGGCTGTGGGCCCCCGGCCGCGTCACCATGCCTCGGCTCGGGCCCCCACCCTGTCCTGCAGCGGCTCCTTGCCCTGCTCCCCCCGGGTGGCTGAGGGCACCGGCAGGTGAGGGCACCCGGGCCCAAGGCTGGGGCAGGGGGACAGCGGAAGGGCAAGGAGCAGGGGGGGCGCCGGGGAGCAGGTGCTCCGCCCGCGAGGACAGAAGCCCAGGTCCCCACTTGTGCTTCTTGGGCTCCTGTCCTTGACCTCTGGGAGATGCCTCTCCTCCTGCAGCTGCCCCTGGGGTGAATTACACAAGCCCCCCACGAGTTCGTCTCTACAGATGCCAGGACTGGGGGAGATGACGGCCTGAGGCCGAGGCCCCGGCTTCTGGGAGGGACTGGCTGGGCGCTCTCAGGGGAAAGGCCCCGGCCGGGGCTGGGGACCGGGTCCCCGGGGGCCCTCGGGGCTGTGGGCGGCACCCTTCCTGGGTACCTCTGTCCAGCCCCGTGTCCCGTTCCTCCCGGGGAGCCCCCACCTTCCTCCTCGGGCCACCCAGGCTGCCGTGTTCCCGCTCAGAGCGCTTTTCCCATGTTCAGAGAGCACCGCCCTCTGTGCCAGCACCCTGGGGACCCTGGCTGTCTCGGTGGGCTCTCCAGGCCGCCACGCTCAGAGCTGAGACGTGTGGAAATGTGGCGGCCTGGTCCCTCTCGGCACCCCAGGACCCCAGGTGCCCTCCAATGCCGGGCCGGCCCCACCCAGCCCTGGGCCATACCGACCTGTGGCTGAGTCTGGAGAGAAGGGTTAGAGCTCCCTGTGGACAGGACCGGCTCAGGCACTGCCGGCTCAGCTCACGCCCTCATGTTATAGTGACATTTGATCTTTCCCTGCAGCCCATTGGCCGGGGGCTGGGTGACCGGGCATGTGGGGCAGGCGGGAAGGGGCCGTGCCCAAGCAGGCCCCTTACCAAGTATAGGAACAGTGGAGGAAGAGGCCTGAGGAGGCGCGGATGGGGGGACGTGTCTGGAGAAGGGGACAAGGTCCACCCCCCTCCCCGGGAAGTGTCAGTTTCTATTTTTACTCCCCCGACAGCGGGCACATTCTTGATGGGCTGAGGAGGGGTGACGGGAGGGACAGGGTGGCCCTGGGGATGCAGCCCAAGGCTCCCCCGGGCCAGGCTGCTGCGGGGTCCCAGACGGGGGCCCCAGCTCCCCCAGCGCAGCCGTCCCCCCTCCATGGGGTCGGGCACTGCCTCAGGCCCACCTGCGTCCTCTGTCAGAGCGAGCGGCCTGGCATCCCGGAGGCACCTGTGAGACGGGGCTCTGGGTGCCCGTGGCCAGGCCTCCGTCCCGTCTGCGCCCCACTCAGTGACCGGTCCCGGGTGGGTGTTGCTGGAGCACAGGACAGACGGGTGGGGGGAGAAACAGCCCAGACAGGATCTCAGCTGCTGGGGTTCCTGCTGGGGCTCCCCTGGCGGCCAGGGCCGTACCGCTTCTGCCAGCCTGGGAGCTCCCCATTTGGGGGTCCAGACCCCTAAGTTCTCTCCCCCTGCAGCCAGACGCAGTGTGCTGCCCAGAGTGGGCTCCGCCGCATGTCCGTGGGGCCTGGCAGTTCTGCCCAAAGACTCCAGACGGCACTGCCCACCCAGCAGACACCTTGCCCGGGCCTCTGACGGCCCCCTTGCCAGCTGGGAAGGCCCCGAGCTCCGATGGGCCCGGCCTTGGATTAGGGAAACAGGTACGGAGAAGGGAGAGCTGTCCAGGATCTCCTTCCAGACTCGAGGTCTCCGAGCAAGGGGCTGCCGGGTGGGCCCTCGGGGGACACAGAGGAGGCTTCTGGCAAGGACGGGGGACTCACACGCCCCAGCCCCAGCTCCACCCAGCTCTCTGCCTGCTCTGGGCCTCGGAAGCTTCCGGAAGGCTTCCACGGGCACCCCACTCAATCCCTGCAGGTTGGAGATAAGGCCATAGGGACCCACGACAGTAGAGGTGGAGCTGCAGGGGACGCCCCTCCCTTCCCCATCGGAACTTGTCCCTCCCGTTGATGCTGCTGCCCAGCCTGTCCGGATTCTCGGGTGGGCCAGGGTTTGAAGGGACCACGTACAGCTGACCCTTGGTCAACTCTGCCCAGTGGAGCCACCTGAAGAGTCAGCTCTAGGGAAGGCCCCACGAGCTCCTGGGGGCCGCCGTGGCCTCCTCCGGCGGTGAGGTGGCCCTCCTCAGGCTGGCTCCTTTGGGTCTGTCAACAGAGATTCGAGGACCACCCCCCCAGATGCGGGCACACTTGTGAGGACAGCACGTTGGGGACCACTCAGCATTGTCTGTGGGCTGGGCTGGGGCTCGGCCGAGGAAACTCCTGTGCACAGCCAGCCCCGCTCAGCCGTGGCCCCCTTGCTCCTAGGGGCAGCCGGCCGCCCCTTGTCCAGGCCCGGCTGCTCGAGGTGCTGCACCTGCCGACGGGCTGCCCCAGGCCCTGCAGTGGCCCTGCTTGGCCAGCAGAGGAGGGTGGCGGCCCGCTCAGCGGCCTCCGCCTTTGGCAGGTGCTCCCTCGTGAATGGGCCGAGCCAGAGAGCGGGCGCTGAGGTCAGAGGAGGAACAGCACAGGGTTTATTTTGGGTGCCCGTGACCTCCCCCTCAGGGCACCAGGCCCGTGGTGCGGCCAGACAGCATTGAGCGGCCACTGCTGGACACGCCGCAGGCCTCGGAGAGCCTGCAACAGGTAATCCATACCCCGGTCCACCTGGCCTGGCCCGGCAGGGGTGGGAAGAGAGGGGCAGGGCTGGAGGGGTCTGGGAACCCGGGCTGGAGGCAAGGGATAAGGGTGGCCCAGCCCTGGTTGGGGTGGAAGACAGATCTCAACCCCAGAAAGGGCTTGAGAACTGACCACGCAGGCCCTGGGCCCGGGGATGGTAGCGGGCAGGCTTCTGAAGCCGGAGGTGCTGAGCGAGGCCACCGAGCAGGGAGGAGGCTGGGGCACGGAGAGGCGGCCCCCGAGCGGTCTGGCTCCAGCTACCTTCAGGGGGGACCTTCAGGTGGTGGGGGAGAGTGGGCCCCTCAGCCTGGTCCTGGCCCCGGTCTGCACGAGTGGGGTGGCGTGGTTCAAGGACCTTGAACAGGCCCTGGGCACCCACACCGGCCCAGCCCCACAGGCCTGGGCTCTGCCAGGCCCCAGATAGAAGCGGCTGACACAGCACTGCAGAGACGGCCCTTCCCCAGCCCCACGCATCTGCCGCCCCGCTAGCCCCGGGTGCCTCTTCAGCATCTGGAGATCACTGGTCTGTTTGGCCTCCCACGGGCAGGGCTAGCCTTCGGGTCCGGTGGGGCTCTCTGGCAGGCGGGACAGATGGCAGAGGGGCAGAGCCTGGGTATCCCTGGGGCAGTGGCCCTTCTGAGCCTCTGGACCCTTCTGGTGGGCAGGCCCTGACCCGCAGCTCTGAGAGGTGGGGTCTTGATGTCATGGCAGCAGCGGACATCGGTGACACTCATTGGATGCGAGCCCTGGGTCCCCGTCCCCGAGGCTGGGCCGGGGTGCGAGGCTCCTGAGGGGCAGGGCTGTCTGGCGACCTGGCACTGTCCACTCCACCCGCCTCTCATCCCACGGTGCCGTCCACTCTGACCCCAGCTCACTGTCCAGCCTCAGATCCTGCGGCCACGGCCGAGGCGGTCCTTGGCTGACGTGCGGTCCAGCTGGGTGGGGAGGGAGAACGCGGGTGGCCCCTGGGAGGTCGTCCCAGCCGGCAGAGCCCAGCCCGGGACTCAGTCTCCCAGGAGGGCCGTGGTGAGAAAAGATGGCTGTGGCTTGGTGACGGGTTAATGCTCCTGACTTGTCCATATTTACTCCATCCTCTGGGAGGCAGGCTGATTTAGTCACAAAGACTTCTGGAAACGGAGGTTCCTAGCGGAGCCGGGCCTAGAACGCCAAAGGTCCAGCGTCCTGCTCTTCAAGTGGGTTCCCCAGACAATGAGGACAGCAGGGCCCAAGGCCAGGTCTGGGTGGAGGCCCAGGGCTGGGGAGCACACCCTCCCCCCTGTCTCCCTTTCACACACTCTCTGTTCACCCACTCACCAGTTCGTTTCCGTCCATTCTCACATTCACTACCTTCCTTCCTCCCTTCTACTGTCCGTCCAACCATCATCTGTCTGTCTACAACGCACTCAGCCAGCCAACCACCTACTACCCATGCAGCGCACACGACTCTGACTGCCTTTCCATCTACGGTCCATACAGTGATTTTTCTGTCCATCTACCTTCTATACCTCCACCCATCCATCTACCCATTACCCGGATTCATCCACCCATCTTTCTATTTATACAGCAGTCCATCCACCTACCCACCCCTCCACTCCTTCACCCATCGTTCATCATCCTTGTCTGTCCATCCCCCGTCCATTATCCCTCCACCCACCCATCCATCCATCCATC
>PISW01006736.1:0-102908 GCA_004023785.1 Mungos mungo | reverse complement strand
GCGAGTTTGGCCCAGAGTCCTTGGAATCCCCCAGTGTCCTCAGAACCTCAGGGGGACTGAACGTTTCAATGAGTTTCTTGACCGATGTTCTGGGGGGACAGCCCCTGATGTTCCCTTCCGTGGCCCCCGGAGCCTCGCTGGCCTCCTCACCCAGTGGAATGGCCACCGGCAGCCCCGCCCAGGGCTGTGCACTCTCAGGGCGGGGGCTGCATTTCTGCCAGATGCTCTTGTCCTGACTTGGCAAAATGCTGAAGTTCTTGGTGAGGGAGGCCTTCAGCTTGCTGATGGTGTTGCTCGGGGTGACCCTGCAGTGGTCGGGCCTCAGAGCCAGTGCTCTGGGCTGCGGAACCTGCTCGGTGCTCTGACCCCGCTGGTGTGTGCCCAGGGCGTAAAATGCCTCCAGCCTCTGGCTGAGGTCTCTCTGGACCCTGCGCAGCTCCTGGAGGGTGGGGTCTTCGGCATGGCTCTTCAGACAGCCCTCCGACTGGCACCTCCTCTGCCTCACAGGGGCCCTCCTGCCGCCACTGGCTGTGCGAGGTCTTGGTGGGACCGCTGTCCTCCTGTCCTCCTCGTCAGGCCAGTCCTGGGGCCCCGAGGGCACAGGGACAAACTTGATCCTTTCGCTGATTGCTTCCTTCATCTTCAGAATCATTTCCTGGGCTTGGGGGTTCCGAAGTCTCCTGGGGTGTGGTTGAAACAGGCCAGGTGAAGACCATGGCCTTGGATGGGAAGAATTTTCCTGCCATGCACAGGGACTCGTGCCGCTCACTCGGTCTTCCTCTTCATCTGGGCTGCTGTCCTCACCTTCACTGAGGGAAGGCATGCCCATCAACCTGGAGCCTTTAGAAAAATGTGCTGCCCTGGAGATCCCAATCCCAAGGGAATCATGCCGAGTGCTTTTGGCCATCCCCAGGGGGCTGGAGGTAGCGTTTCCTGGACCTATGCTGGAGGGGCCTGGGCCACTGGCTCCACCTTGTGCCGCTGGCTGGACCTTCGCCCTAGGAGGCCTCGAGAGTGGGCAGTCCTGCGGTTGGTCTGAACCCATCTGGAAAGGACTTTGCTGCCAGGCATGTCCTGAGAGCCTGGCTTCCACTGTGGATGGAAACACTGGTTCTGTGGCTTCCGGCACTGAGTCCCAGCTGGCTTGCTTGCCCAGCTTGTCGGCCAGCTGCACAGACTCATTGTCAGCACCAATGCCACTGTCCTCAGAGCACAAAGGCAGACCCTGCAGCCCTGGGTCGTTGTGACCACTCGCCAAGCTCTCCAGTTGCCCCAGAGCTTGTAGGAGACACTCATCCACACTCCTCTTTGTGCTCAGCTTCTTTGCCATGTGGCTCACGGTGGCATGGAAGTAACTGCTGGAGCTCTCCAGGAAGCGGCCAGTGACTGAGGCCACTGTGCCCCTGAGCGCCAGCAGCTTGCTGACTGTGTGCTGTAGAAGCTGTTGCAGGAGGTCCGGCTGCTCCTGGGGCTCTCCTTTCCTCAATGGCCAAGCCAGATCCTCCCTAACTTCTTGGAGGAGCACTTCTCCATCCTTGGAGATCTCCCCCAAGAGCCGGTTGACCTCATCAAAGCACAGAAGCAGGAAGCTGACCATGGGCTGCAGCAGCTCTTGGGTCTGGGTGGCCTGATGCGTGATGCACAGAATTGCTTCATATTTGGAGAGGCAGGAGTGTAGGTAGGTATAGGCGTGCTGGTGGGCTTTCACCAGGGGCTCCGGGAAGTCCAGTTTGCCTTCAGACTCATGGGCAGGAATGCTGTCTTGGCAGCATTGGCCCTGTTGGCCACACGTGTGGCAACTCAGCTTCCTTTGCCGGGTATTAGTTTCTTCACTCTCTTCCCCAGAGAGTGACCCGGCCTGCCGTTGTGACCCGTGGGAGCTCTGTGTCTTGGACAGAATGTCCTTAGCCATGTGGCTTTGTGATTTGTCCATGTGGAATAGGGAGGTTTTGGCTTTGGGGGGTAGTCTTTCCATATCTTTCCTTTTGCCTGCAGTGGGATCTCTTGTAAGCTGATAAAGACCTTCGGCTGGGATTCGGGTCTGCCTGGACCTTGGCTGCTCTCCTGCCAGCCTCTGTCCCTGGGACAAGCCTCCCCCAGAGTCATAGCAGGTGGAGGTGGGGAGCAGCAGAGGGATAGAGCATCTTTCACCACCCTCCCGAGGTCCCGGCAAAGTTGCTTTGGGCTTTTTGAAAAACTGGATCCCACTCTTGGCGACACTATTAACAATGTCATTGTGGGAAGGTGTGCACCCCATGATTTCAGCTTGCAGCCATCTCCCCGCCCCCCAATGCTCTTCACAGGTTTCAGAGAATCATATTTAAAATAAGAACAAAAGTCAGCCTTACTAATCTGTGCGGGCAACTTCCAGGCCAGAATCCTCTGAAGTCCATGGTGCTGAGTCCTTGGAGCCAGTTTTCTTTACTCCCTTGGGCCTCACCATGAAGAGGCGGTGGTGACTGTTGTCTTGTTGTTCTAAGTCTCAAACCCTCTGCTGTTAGTGAGCAACAGGGCAATTCTGAAGGACCCCAGTCTCGTGGATTATGGGCCTGCGTCAGCCCGTGTCCTGACAGATGTGGATGGCAAGTGGAGCTTTAAGCCTATTAGGTTAATCATGCCCCAGCCAGTCAGCACTCACAGTGTGTTCTAATATAGGACTTCTCAGCATTTGCTATCTTGGGAAGCGGATTATTTTTGCACGTGCTTATGCTTTTAATTCTGTTCAGACGCCTGCCATATGAAACCTAGAGAAATGAGCCATAATTGCAAAAAGCTCTGGAAGAGACACATTTGTGGAAGAGAAGGGAGGGCTCGCCAGCTTCAGATCCTGGCAGAGAAGTGACCTTCATGGTTTAATAAGGGCAAACCAGCTGAGTGTTCTCCAACCTGCTATTATCAAGGAGACCCCAAAGCACACAATAGACAGTAATTGAAGCAATACATTGTTGTTTGTGTGACTTACAAAAATACCCCGGCTCTAGTGCTAGGAAACTTCTCTAAATAAGACAGTGAATAAAGAAGGCGCAGTGGCTTTCCTTTACACGAGAAAAGTGAGTTTTATAGCAGGGAAGAAGCCTTCCCTGATTTGGAGTGGAAAGCAGAGAAACTCACTGCCATGTAGAACTCAATGCTGGTCCTGGTGGAGCAGAGGGGCTCATGGAGGTAATGGTCTCAAAGAAAGAGGCTTTTAATGAAATCTTTCTCAAAGGAAAATGAGCCAGCCCTGGGCAGTGGGGAGCAATTTGGTCATTAGGAATAGAACATAAGGGGAAAATATATTTTCCTTTTTAAGCACAGCTTCTAGGGAGTCTGAACATGGGGCTCTTGTCCATAGTGAAGGGTAGCAGCCGCCATCTTAAAACTCCTCTTAAACTTTTAAAAACTGTCAGCAGTCTAGAGCAACTAGAGAGACCTGGGTTTAAATCCTGTTCCTTCTCCTTTTAGTTGGGGGCGCTTCCAAACTTATTTAACTTCCTTGAGACAGAGCTCATCTTTGGAATGGGGATAACGGTACCTACTTCATGGAGCTGTTGTGGGGATTAAGTCAATTAATGCTTGGTAAGTACTTGGTGCAGTGCCTGGCCAGTGGTATATTAGGAAGAAAGAACAACAGGGAGAAAGACAGAGAGGAAGAAAGAAGGAAGGAAGGAAGAATAAAAGGAAGCAGGGAAGGGTTGGAGGAAAGAAAGGAAATGAAGGGAGGAAAGAAACAAAGAAAGAAAGAGAAAGAAAGAAGAAAGGAAAAGGACAAGGCTTCCTTATTTCTTTCCCCCTGACATCTAAGCCACTTATGATATCAAAAGTCATAAGAAAATGCATTAATTTTTCCAGGACCAAGTCCCAATCCTTTCCTGAATTATCTGGAAATAACTGCTTACTGGAGAGCTTACAGCCCCCAGATCTGGATTTTTGGCCATTCTGTGTGTCCAGAATGGCCCTTTGCTCAGCACACTCATTTTCCCAAGGTCTCATTGTGCCATTTCCTTGCTCTTAAATACACAAAAAATTCCCACCATCTGCAATAGAAAGAGTGCCTTTTATTTAACCATTTCTCATTTCTGGACATTTTGCTGGTTGCCAATTTTTAATTTTCCTAAGAGAGAAAGAGAGAGAGAAAAAAAAGATTGCACTGAGCATCTCCTACAGTTGCAGAAATTGAAGTTGATATTCTGGCTTTACAGTTTTCAGTTTTTCTTACAGAACCCCATACAACGGATGAAAATACTAGTGTGGGTGTCAGGCTGGTTTCAGAATGAGAAGGCATGTCTAAACCCCTCCTGTGCCGTGAGCAAGCTGGAGACCGCTACTGGGGCTATGTGCAGAGCCTGAGCCTGTCACAGCCCTGTGCCCCAGGGTGCGTAATTAATAAAGTGATCTGATCTGTTTGTTTGCTGCCAAACTCAAGGGACACACAAAGCTGACTCAGTGCCTGGGGGCGAGCTGTGTTAGGCATCAAGCAGTTGTTTCATTTGTCACTGTGCTGGGTTGGCTCAGTAAACAAGTGTGCCATGTGGGAAAATTCTTTCTTCCATTTAACAGAGTGGAAAGCTCATCTGAAGGGTTCTTTGTGTATATTCTTCTCCTCTTGGGATATGGGGCCCTGGTCAAATCATCTTTATGAAAACCTTTGATCCAAGTGGCTAAAATTATTTCCAAACCAATGACCAAAATAGAAGTATTTGCCTGCAGGGTCAGCTGTCAGATAGCTCTGTACCTTGTAGAATGGTTTTCTTGACTATTCCAAATAATTTAAGAAGCTCATTATTCATTGCCACTCATTTTTCATTAAGACTAACTTTTGTTTTTCTTTCTTTATGACCCATAAATTCCGCTTCTACGAATTTACCCAAGAGTGTTGGATGCATAGGTCCTCAACAGGGACTGGTACCAGAATATTCCGATTAGCTTTCTTCATAATAACCTCACGTTGGAAAGAATCCAAATATCTGTCAATAGGGAAATAAATAAATTTAGCATGATTGTGCAGTGGAATACTTCCCAGCAATAAAAGGAACAATCTATTGAAACATGTAACAATATAAATTTAAAAATTATTATGCTGAGTGAAGGAAGCCAGACATAAAGAAGTATATACACAATGATTCTGTTTATATAAAGTTCAATCACATGCAAAACAATCTATAGTTCTAGAACTCAGAGAAGTGGCTATTTCTAGGAAGAGTTATTAACTGGATATAGACATGAGGGGATTTCTTCAAGTAACAGAAATGTTCTATATTTCTACCTGGATAGTGGTTACATATATATGTACAAATTCCTTGAGTTGTACACTTAAGTTGTGCACTTTATGTTAACACACACACACACACACACACACACGCACATACAAACTAAAATGCAGTACTGTCTGGTTTATGTTGTGCCTAAGAGAATCCCAGCTATAAGGCTCTTGATGTTGGTAAAGGGCCCCCGTATTAGTTGCCTATTGTTGCGCAATAAATTACCTCAAAATTTAGCAGCTTACCTCAGTAAACATTATGAAATGCTCTCTTCTTGTGAGCCGGAATTTGGGAACAGATCAAGGGGTGATTCTGACTAAGGATCTTTCATGAGGTTGTAGTCAAGACATTAACCAGGGTTGCAGTCATCCGAAGACTTGACTGGGGCTGGTTGACTTGCCTCCAAGGTTCATTCACATGACTACTGACAGAAAGTATCAATTCTTTGCTTGTTTGCAGGAAGCCTCAGGTCCTCATCATGGGGACCTCTCCATAATCCTGCTTGAATGTATTCACAACATGGCAGTTGGATTTCCATAGAGTGAGCTGTTCAAGAAAGAACAAGAATGGGCTCACTCTATCCTAGTCTCGGAAGCCATACGCTTTCATTTTCTCCACATTTTTTTTCTTTGGAAGCCAGTCACTAAGTACAGCTCACACTCAAGGAAATAAAAGTTAGGCTCCACATTCAAGAGGCCACATATACATAAAAATCTGGACACATCATTCATAGGTCAAACCATGACATCCAAAACTATGTGCGGTAAACTTTGTTTACCAAGGCTTGTTCTTACCTTTCAGCATGCTAAATAAATTCTACCTCATTTTAAAAATCACATGGTTTTGAATTAATTGATCAGTAAAAGATAGTTCTAATGTGGCATCAATTTTGAGCCAATACTGTAGGTCATTTAAGCAATCTGATAAGATGTCTTATTTCTCAAGTTCTATCATAGTCAGCAATGAGCTCCCCCAAATCTTAAAAGCTATGAGAAATTTCTTGCTACCTAAGACCTTGGGAATATTTGATCCTTCAGTTCTGAAGCAATGGTCTTTGCAAACAATTCCCTGATCCAGATGTGAGATAAACAGGCAATATGCAAGTGTTGTAGTGAGCTGTCAGGAGAAAGGAGCTCCTGTTTGTGTTCCAGGAGCAGGTTAGGATCTTTACATATATCATTTCTCCTCCCCTGCTTTGTTGAGGAGAATCACTACCCATCATTAAAAAATTAATCTGGCTACTGTTATATATGCTAGTGCAGGGATGCCCGAGTGGCTCAGTCAGTTAAGTGTCTGACTTCGGCTCAGGTTGCAATCTCGTGGTTTTTGACTTTGAGCCCTGCATTGGGCTCTGTGCTGACAGCTCAGAGCCTGGAGTCTGCTTCAGATTCCGTCTCCCTCTTCCCTCTCTCTCTGACTCTCTCTTTCTCTCTCTCTCTCTCAGAAATAAACATTAAAAAAATTTATATGTGTTAGTGCAATCCATCCAAAGTTGCTCATGTGATAAACCATTCTATCAGAAATCACCATGTGACATTCAAGTGTCTGTCTAAGTGGCTTCTGATTTGGTGATCACATTAGAAACCTTGTTTTCACCAAATCTTCATACAATGGCTTATTGTCTTAATCAGTAGTTAAACAGATGTCATATGGTACCCCTGGAAGTGGATTGCTTAATTCTTTGAGATGTCTCTGAAGATCCACAAAAATAAATTTCATTTATACTATGTAGCCTATATTTGGAATCAAAGTATCCTAAATATACCCTCCAAATTTGGCAAAAATTCATCCTTTTTCTTTTACATGATAAGAGAAGGTGTTTTATTGCAAGAGACTTAGTTCTAACCTATAACAAATACGCCTCAACTCTCAGGGACAGCTCATGAAGTGTTATTACTGCCCACACAATGCTAATGTAGAAACTCTCAGTTGAATCGCTGTCCTAAATAGGTCTCCTTCAGGTGGAGATCTGGGATCCTTCCACAATGAAACATCAGCAGTTTCAATACATGACCTCCAAGGCAGAAAGGGAACAGTGTGGGGAAGGCATACCAGATACTCAACTATCTTTGCTCAGAGTTGATACCCATCATTGCTGCTCACATTTTAATGTCTAGGACTTGTCACATGGTCCCACTTAGATGCAGATGGGCTAGAAAATGTAATCAGTTTCTGGCAGGACAACTGTTTTTCGGCAACATCTCTTTACCATGGAAGGGGAGCCCCAAATGGTAGCCAAGTAGTCTCTTCTGCTACACCTATGTTTCCAGATGAGGAAACAGAGGCTGAAAAAGTTTAGATATTTGTTCAAGTCATATAACTAGCATATAGCTGATGTGATTTGGACCCTGGTCTCTCTGGTTCCAAAGCAGTGTTATTCCTACTACATTTTTTTTTTTTTTGGATAATATATCTGCATTTCAAGCTTCACTTGAAATTGGTGGTTCATCTCATGTTGGACTTTTCAGTCACATGCTCAGATTCTGGCCCCATCAGGAGGAGACTTGGAGGAGTCTACAAGAAGTGACTTCAGATTTGCTCTGTGGCCCAAGGAAGTCCTCCAGGTTCCCCTTCCAAACCTTCTCTGTCTCTGACTAATCCCTTTGATTGATTACTTGGCTGGATGGTCATTGATTTTAATTTTGTCCCTGGGTGGGGACTTTCAGATAACCCCTAGCTCTGAATTCTAGATCCCACAGGAGGTCCCAAGCTCTACCCCCTCTGAACTCAGCCCAGACTCCAAGACTCTGCCCCTCAGGTGGTTCACCTCCTAGGACGCTAGCTAGCCAGAGTGCTGGCTGGGGCCAGAGAATTGAACATGTAAAATAACTTCATATTAACTACTGATTAAAGTTGCTACCAGAGGAAGACAGTATTGGACTTCTATTCTTAGAGATATTTTAAAGTAAGAGGTGTTGATTTCAGCAAAAATGTTCTCATTTCATAAATATGCTTCCATTTCACAAGCATTGTAATTTTTATTTTTGCTTATTACCTTCCACTCTTTTCTTCTACTTGTATATATATTTTGCACAGCTGCTAATCACATTGTACATGCCATTATATTATCTTTGTTCACTAGAAACACATTATGAACATTTTCTGCATTACTCTGCTTCAGAGTACTTAACAGGAAAAACCATGTAGTATATAATCAAGCCAATAACCTCTTACTTTAACAAAGATAAATAGCAGAGTCCCTAAGTATAAATCACAGCACAATTTATGAACTTGCTGACTCTTCTTCCTCCATGCAAATACTTCTCAGAGAGAAGACCTTCACAGAAATGCATATAGACATAACCCAATAACTACCCTGTGGTGTAGCTGGGTGGAGAAGAAGGTGATCAGATATCCAGGGTTTGTCTGAGAAGCCCATGCCTAGCAAAGACAAACATCTTGAAAGTGGTGAGATGGGGACTTACACCTCAAGTCTGGCTGACTCTCAGGCTGTAGTTCTCTGCATATTTCAGATATTTCTATTTGAGAGATGGAGAGAGAGAGAGAGAGAGAGAGAGAGAGAGAGAGAGAGAGAGAGAGAATCCCAAGCAGGCTCCATGCTTAGCATGAAGCCTGACATGGGCATTGATCCCACGATACCAGGGTCATGACCTGAATTGAAATTAAGAGTCAGATGTGCAACCAACTGAGCCACCCAGGTACCTCTGAAATATCCTTGTAGGTAAATCTTTGACCACATTTGTGATTATTTCCTAAGGATAGATTCTGGATGTGGAATTGCTTAGCCAAAGAATGTAAACATTAAAATAATTTAATTGACTTAAGTTTTCTAGAATGGTTTTAAGTTTCCAGAAAAATTGAGGTGAGAGTTCTCATATACTCCCCATTTAAACAAATTCTCTTATAATAACATCTTACATTAGTGTGGTATATTTATTACAATTATAGATTCAATCATAATTATTAGCTAAAGCCCACACTTTATTCAGAGTTCCTCAGTTTTTAACCTAATGTCATTTATCTGTTTCAGGATTCTATCCAGAACAAATTACATTTAGTCATCATGACTTCTTAGGCTCCTCTTGACTATGACAGTTTCTCAGGCTTGCCTTGTTTTTGATGACCTTGACAGTTTTGAGAAGTACCAGTCAAATTGTTGGATGTCCCTCAGTTGGGATTTGTCTGATGTTTTTCTCATGATTGGATTGGAGTTATGGATTTTTGAGAGGAAGATCATAGAGGTAATGTGCCATTTTTATTACATCATATCAAGAGTACATACTATCAACATGATTTACAGCCGGCGATATTGACCTTGATCACCTGGCTGATGTGGTGTGTGTGAGATTGCTCAACTGTGAAGTTATTTCCCCATCCCATTTCTCTACTATACTATTTGGAAGTATGATGGGCAGCCACACTTAGGGAGTGGGGAGTTATGCTCCCCCTGAATATAAATATTTTTAAGACTTTTGGTACAAATCGTGGATATTACTCTCCAGGAAGAAAGATTATACCAGTCTACATTTCCAGCAGGAGGGTGAATATGTATTTATATTATTGCAAACTTGTCAGCGTTGGATATTGTCCTTAAAAAAAACCCTGCTGATTTTAAAGAGGAAAAATGCATCTCATTTCAATTTGCATTCATGAATTTATCGGAGAGTTTGTGTTTTAAAAACGGTATGCTCTTTTGGCCACTTGTATATGTTCTTTCAAGGGTTACATGTACATTCTTTGCTCATTTGTAGATATTAGGGTGTGTATCTTTGTTTTGTTAGTTTTCAGAATATTAGCATTGTAATTGGTCACATATGTTGCCATGTTGCCAGTATTTTTTTTAAGTTTTCCCTTTGCCTTTTAGTTTTATGACATTTTTTAGAGTACAAAAGTTTTCATTTCACATAACCAACTCTTTGGTCTTTTTCTTTATAATTTTTTTTATCTTTGTTGTCATGTTTAGAAAGGTTAAATTTATACCTTGTGAAATACCTGGGCAAATTTATATTTGGGAAGTTATCACTATTATTATTATTTTAGGAAGTTATTATTTTTAAGTTGGTTTCCTGTGAAATGGGGGGCGGATATGACTTAGCTTGAGCTTTGTCTCTGGAACAGTTAACACATTTCAAGGACACCTTTGAAATGGACACGTTTCAAGATGGATAATTGTAAATTATGGACTCTCAAGAATTTCTGGGACTGGTTTTAATGTTTTAAAGAATTATTAAAATGGAAGTGAACTTGCAGACATGATACTAAGTTCTTTGAGGCCACAAAATGGCAAACTAATGGGGTGACTTGAAAATGTGTAAATGACTTTGGTGAGAGATGAGCTTTAAAGTATATGAGGATAAGAAATGTGATTATTAAGTAAAGAGGCAAGTTAATCACTGTCCTTGAATAATTTACATATCCAAGTGAGTAGTCAGAAATGGAGAGTTGGGGGCTTGGGAGTGATGAGGTAGTTGGGGTGGCCATAAACATATATTTCAACAAGTAGCTTTTCCCCCCCGAAAATTTTAGAACAGTCTCACTTAGAATTTTCTTCTGAGCCAACTTTAGTCATGAAATAAAATTAATCCAATTATGGTTAATTGTGCCTCCCAAAGTAAAATAGCAATGGAAATAAAGCAGGCTGTGGTCTGGCAGACTGGGATGTAGAATGCTAGTGGAGGTGCTTTTATCTCTCCTTTTACTCATTAGATCTCTTCATTGCATCTCTAGCCCCTTTCCTCACCGCCAGGTTGGGGAAGTCCTTCAGTGAAGCACCAGAGAGCAAGTCAATGAATCACCAGCTTCAGAGTTCAAAGGCTCCACTCAGGTTTAAGACAGAAAAGATCTGCAAGGGGGTTGGAGGAGATAGAACAGCCCCCTGCCCTCAATTCTTTCTATAGTTAAAGAATACCCCCTGAGTTAGGAATGGAAAAGAGTTGAGAGAAGCCACAGGATTATGTGTGAGTGTGGCACTTCTGTGCCCACTTCTTATCTCAAGGCCTCATTGGGGGATCCTGGGAGAAGAGGTCCTTAAGCCCCCTTCCTGGGCCATAGCCTGAGGCTGGGAGACAGCGAGCCAGCAAGCTTTGGGGAGAAGTGCCTCATATCCCCTTGAAGTGGCAGAATAGGAATGCTGGTGTGGCGTGTTTCCGTACAAAAGGATGGGAGACTGGCCCACCCCAGTCTCCCACAGGAGACTGGCAGAAGAGGAACACCTACAACGTCCCAAAGGCTTCCATGTGGAACAAATCGACCAGAGAAAGAGAAAGCTAGGGAGGCTGAGACCCAGGGGGTGGAGCTGCCTGCCCTCTCAATGGGGAGAACTAATGGGAACCCCCTTGCATCCCATAGATTGTTCAGGTCACCTCTCAAGGGAGCATAAGTCATCTACTGGATAGGACAGATGAAGACCAAGAAGGGAGCTCCTTGGATAAGCTCTTGAGAGCTGAGATCAGTTCCGGAGAAGAGAAGCAAAGGGGTGAAAAGAGAAAGAGAGTTTTAAACCTAATTGTGACTGAATTATAAACTTGAATTGACTAAGAAATGACTGAATTTGAATGAATTTATCTGAGAGTGACTAGATTAAATTTTCTCTGCTTTGAGGCAGAATGGAGGCTTAAGGCAGAAATTACACTCAATTATATAAGAATAGAGAAAATTACGTTTTTTGCACACTTGAGTCAGTGACTGTGAAATTTGTACTGGTTCCAATAATTATGAGCAGCCAGGTGTCAGCAAAATCTCAAGAATAGACCATAGAAGCCATAGGCTGCTTTTCCAAGTTATTACCTCATCGGTTGCTGCAGCTCAAAAGGCCAGTACAATGTCTTATCATCAGAAATCATGACAAAATCCATTCAAAGTTCTGTTCAATATGTTCTCTTTATATCAGAGAGCAGAACTAACACTTGGTGGCAAGAATAAAAAAATAAAAACAACTTTTTGGAGTCCAGGTCATAACTCTATGACCAAAAGGGGGAAGATAGGGAAATTGCAGGTAATGCTGGATACTTCTGTTTCTCCCCTCCAGATCCACTGTACACACTTCTTTTTTTAATGTTTACTTATTTGAGAGAGAGAGAGAGAGAGAGAGAGCGAGCGAGCGAGAGAGAGTGCACATGTGCAAGCTGGGGAGAGGCAGAGAGAGAAGGAGACAAAGGATCCGAAGCAGGCTCCGTGCTCACAGCAGAGAGCCCCATGTGAGGCTTGAATTTGTAAACCATGAGGTCATGACCTGAGCCAAAGTCAGAAGCTTAACTGATGGAGTCTTCCAGGTTCCCAGCTCTACATACTTCTGCACCCTTGCCCTTACCCTGGGAGGCAGATCTCTAGTGCTCCAGCCTTAGAGAGGCACTGGCCAAGACTTGGAGGAGGGAGAAGTAAGTCCAGGCATTGATTCCTCAGTCTCCCTTTGGGAGAGTCTCATTAGGCTTCTTCCTTGCTGTGACATGAAAGGCCAGGCCCTATTGGCCATTCTTCTTCCTCCGCTATTGCTTCCAGCTGCCTAAGAAGTAGCTTAAAAGTCTTAACTATGGTTTCTGGCCCTTTAAATCTGGTATCCATAGCACCACAGGCAATGTCATTATTATGTATTTGCTGCCTGTGGAAAAGCAGGCTGATGCACTCAAAGGAGGACTCCACCACAGGGAGTCAAGTCAAAGCCGGCCACCACCACCCTGGCTTTCTGTAATTGGAATCTGCCCATGGACCCAAGGGAGCCCATTATGAAAACACCTATTTTCATAGACTCCCAACCAACACTCTAAACAATTTGTGCTCTTACAGAGGAAGACCCATGAGATACTGAAATTTATTTCTGGGTGACATTGAAAGGATAGTGTCATGATTGGGTAAGTTTCACTATAAAAGAATCTCATGCCCAGCAATGTCTCTGATAAAACTTCATTTCTGCTAAGGCAAAGGTGAGCATCCTGAACAAAGTAGACTGTTATTTCAAACAAACTAACATGGGTTTCAGTAGTTGGGCACGTGCTGTGAGGCAGTAGAGACATACTTTACAGAAGTGTATCCTTTCCTATGTAATAACATCAAAAAGTCAAAAGTCTGTTCAGTGCTAAAAACCTGAATGGAGTATTAAAAATGCTTCATAAGCAACTCCCTTTTTTCATTTTTTTTATAATTGATGAGCCAATGTTGAAACATTACTATTAATTGAAGCCCATTATTTACATGACAGTTCACTCTTTGTGTTGTATATTCTATGGTTTGGACAGATGTATAACATCACATATCCACCATGATAGCATCATACGGAGTGGTTTCACTGCCCTTAAAAGTCCTTTGTGGTCTCCCTATTAATCCTTCCCTTTTTCTGTCCTCGGCCCCTGGCCACCACTGATCTTTTTACTGTAGTCTTTTCAGACTGGCTTCTTTCATTGAACAATATAATTTAAGGGTCCTTGAAGTCTTTTCATGACTTGATAACTCATTTCTTTTGATCATTTCAATATTCCATTGTATAGATGTACCACAATTTGTTTGTCCATTCCTCTATTGAAGGATGTGTTGGTTATTTCCGATTGTGAGTAATTATGAATAACTGCTGTAAATATTCATGTGCAAGTATTTGGACACAAATTTTCCAACCACCTGGGTAAATACCTAGAAGTGAGATTGCTGCATCATAAGGTAAGACTATACAGTACTTAGCTTTGTAAGAAACTGCCCAACTGTCTTTCAAGATGGCATTTTTCATTCCCACCACCAATGAATGAGAGTTCCTTTTGCTCCACATTCTTGCCAGTATTGTCAGTGTTTGGGATTTTAGTCATTCTGATAGAATTGTAGTGGTATCTCATTGTTGTTTTAATTTTCATTTCCCTGATAGCATATGATATTGAGCATCTTTTCATATGCTTACTGGCCATCTTCTTTGGTGAGGTCTGTTCAGATCATTTCCCTAAGTTGCCTTGTTTTCTTACCATTGAGTTTAAAGAGTTGCATATTTGGGATGCAAGTCCTTCATCAGATATGTAGTTTTGCAAAGATTGTTTTCGAGTCTATGGCTGTGTTTTCATTCTTTTAACGGGATCTTCTGCAGAGCAGAAGTTTTAACTTCTAATGAAGTTCAAGTTGTTTTCAGTGTTGTATCTAAAAAGTCATTACCAAATGCAAGGTCTCCTATGTTATTTTCTAAAACTTTTATAATTTTGCATTTGACATTTATATCTATGATCCATTTTGAGTTACTTTTGTGAAAGATGTAAGGTCTGTGTGTAGATTCATTTTTCTGTATGCGAATGTCCTGTTGTCCCAGCACCATTAATGGAAAATACTATTCTTTTTCCATTGAATTCTCTTTGCTCCTTTGTGAAAGAGTGGTTGACTGTATTTGTGTGGGTATATTTTGCTCTGTATTCTATTCTGCTGATCTATTTGTCTTTTCTTTTGCCAATACCACACTGTCTTGAATACTGTACCTTTATCCTAAGTCTTTAAGTCAAGTATGGTCGGTCAGCTGTTTGACTTTGTTCTTCTTCAACATTGTGTTGCTCATTCGGGACATTTAGCTTTCCCATATAGACTTTAGAATCCGTTTCTCAATATCCACAAAATAATACACTGGGATTTTGACTGGAATTGCATTGAATGCATAGATCAAGTTGGGAAGAGCTGACAATTATCTTGAGCCTGCTTATCCATGGACATGGAATAGTTTTCTACTTATTTAGATCTTCTTTTATTTCTTTCATGACATGTTTCTAGTTTTCCTCATAGAGATCTTGTACATATATTTTTTTAGATTTATACCTAAGCATCTCTCTCTCTCTCTCCCTCTCTTTTATACTGTTTGTGGAGTTGCTTCTAATTTCAAATTCTAATTGTTCATTGCTGGTATACAGGAAAACAATTGACTTTTGTATATTGGTCCACATTAAACATTTTTAAAATGTTTATTTATTTTGAGAGAGAGACAGAGCATGAGCGGGGATGGGGCAAAGGGGCAGAGAGAGAGGGAGACACAGAACCAGAAGCAGGCTCCAGGCTCTGAGCTGTCAGCACAGAGCCTGATGCGGGGCTTGAACCCACAAACGTGAGATCTGACCTGAGCCGAAGTTGGAGGCTTAACCGACTGAGCCACCCAGGCGCCCCTCGATGTGGGGTTTGAACTCACGTGCCATGAGATCATGACCTGAGCCAAAGTTGGATGCTCAACTGACTGAGCCACCCGGTGCCCCAATTGGTTCACATTTTAAATGTCTCTTTGCCTTTTCTTTCTTTGCTTCCTTCCATCTTTTGAAAGAGTGGAATGAACTCAGGATCTGGAGAAAGATATAAAAAGAAACATTTTTATTTTATTTTATTTTTAAATTTTATTCATTTCTTTTGAGAGAGAGAGAGAGTTGGGGAGGGGTGGGGGGTGGGAGAGAGAATCCCAAGCAGGCTCCTCACTGTGAGTGCAGAGCCTGATGTAGGGCTCGAATTCACGAACCTTCAGTTCGTGACCTGAGCTGAAATCAAGAGTTGGATGCTCAATTGACTGTGCCACCTGGGTGCCCCAATAGGCTTTATTTTTAAAGAGTAATTTTCGGTTTACATAAAACTGAGCAGACAGTACAGAGAATTCTTGTAAGCCCCCTCTGCTCCTTTAAAGTTTCCCCTACTGTTAACATCTTGCATTAGTGTGATACATTTGTTACCACTTTCAGTTTTAAATTTAATATGGCAAGGAGGTATTGAGTGGTTTTAGTCATACAAAAAATGAAAAAAACTTTTCCCTGCCTTTATGGAGTTTACAACCTCACTGGGAAGGCATGACAAAATGCTTTCACATGAGTGACTAATATACAAAAGAGCATATAATTGGATTTTAAAATGTGTCATTTTTTAGTCAAAAGGGAGAAATTAGAGAGCTAGCTCCCCACGGAAGAGGTGAGATGTAGGAAGGGTCTGGGAGTGTAGTTGGATTTGGAAAGGAGGAAGTAGATGGCAGGCGAAGTCTAAGCAGAAGAATGGCATGTCCAAGGATGCGGAGGTGGGAGTGAAGGGGTAGGCTTTATCACATTGGGTAGAGGTGGGAAATGACTTTGAAGAATGTCAGTGTGAGTAATCAGAACTTGATAAAGTGCTCACAGGTGAGTTTCTAAGCAGATCCTTTGGGTCTGGTTCTTTTAGGACCATTGGTTTTTGGTTTCACATATACCTCAAGGCAGATATTCTGAACCATTTGCTTCTTGGAATCAGAATTACAGGCTTATGCCAGGAAGTGTTTCTAGAGAAAATCACTGCCCTTTTGGGGAAAAACTACCAAATGGGGTTGCAGTATTTTTATTTGCCCCAAGAGTAGAATTTCACATATGCACATCAGGAAAAGAGCGACTTACTTAAGAGGTCAAAAATACTGATACAGATGTCAAGGGAAGTTTCTTTGAGTTCCCCAGGCCCCTTGCTGGCTGGCTGCGTTGAACTCACTCTCTTTGAAGAACTCTGTCATTACGGGGGGGGGGGGGGTAGGAAAACCCTGTGGGGTCTCTTAGGAGGGAGGAAAGCAATGAGGGAATTGTATGAATTCCAAAGCTTTAATCTCTCTTTACCACAAAGGGAAGAGCACACAGGGCATTAAATGCCCTAATTTTTTTTTCTTGGTCTGAGTTAACTCACCTCATGAGGCTTCCCTAGTGTTATATGCAATTGCTTATTCAGGTCACCAATAATGACACTGCAGGGATTCAAGGAAGTTTTCACAGTGAAAGGACACATCCATATTCAGAACTCCAGTCACTACTTCCTCCCAGACATTACTTTCCTTCATAAAACCTCTCTGAATCCAACCCTTTTTCCACCCCCACCCCCACCCCCATCACCTGAGTTCAAACCACCCAACTGACTCTTAAGGACAGCCACATTACCGGATGTCCTTAACTGTAGAGTTCCTCTCATAATGACTGGGGTCAAAACCTTGGATCCATTCTTTTCCTTCCCAAAGTCTCATCCATTCTTTCTGTGAAGCATCTCTAAAAACTTACAAGACCATCCCAGTCATTGCTCTCATCTTGGGTTCACTGCCACTCATGTTTATCCCTCTGCCTGGGATTTTTCTCTTCTGTCTTGCCATTTTAAAGCAATATCAAGATATCCAGCTAAATTTGAACTTCAAATAAACAATAATTTAAAAAATAATTTGGTACATACTTATACTAAAAAAATTACTTGTTATCTAAAATTCAAATTTAATTGGGCAGCCTATATTTTATGTGACAACCCTACCACTATGGAACCTTTTCTTAATGATCTAGTTCTTCCTTATCTGATTTATTAGTTCCTAAAATATCTAATTCAGCCTCTTATTATATGCTATCTTATAATTATTAGTTACATATACAGTATTAATACTTATTGAGCAATTATTCAGCATCAAGCACTTTGCTTCAATAATTCATTGAATCATTACAAGAAATATGTGATAAAGTAGGTCCTAATATGGTACCAATTTTACAAATGAGGAGGCTGAGCCTTTGAGAGGTTATTTTGTGTGTTCAAGGTCCCAAAACTAATTAAACTTGACCTTTAGTTTTTCTGTAGGATGACCAACTTGTTCTGATATCCCTGGCACTGTTCTGGTTTTAAAATTGAAAGTATTCAGACCCTACAAACCCTTTCAGTTCCAGACAAACCTTACATGTCTGGCTTCAAAGTCTGGGATTCCATCTTACTAGCAATTTTTTTTTTTGAGATTTAATGTTTCTTCTCTCAGTTATGTTAAAAAGTCACCAAGGACAGGGTGATGTATAATGGTATTTACTGACACTGAAAATTATTTAGTAAGTGCTTGGCAAATGAGGACCAGAAGCTCCTCTCAGAGGCCACATCTCTTCTTGAGTCTCTTTGGATTGCAGGAGCTGAAGATGTGTAGCATGTGCTTGAGGGCAGCAAATCTTAGATGCAGCTGAGACCTGAGCATGGCCAGTGGCCTTTGCAATAGAGGCATAAAAGTGACCATGATGTCACTGGCCATTGCTTACAAAGATGCAAGGCTATTGTTACTAGCAACAGTGCCCCTACGTTAGTGAAAATGCAGCTCTTTGGTAGGTATGTGGTGCCTCACTTGACAAGTTGAATGTTGAGAGACTCCCTGCTTTGGCGACTGAGTTAGGGCTTGGATCAGGCTGCAGAATCAGAAACCATGGTGCCATGAAAAGCGGAGTGCAATCGAGTGGGCAGCAAGACCATCAGCACCTTGCTGGATGGACAGCACCCTAGGAAGCTGAATGGCTATTCTTTTTTCACTGCGGATGTGCTTTTGTGCCCTGCACATATATCCAAAAGATTATTATGTTATTACATTATTGTATAATAACCAAGTGGTTGAAATGGTGATACGTAGGTGTTAGTGTTATGCTGCAAAGCGTTTAATGGGGTGTGATGGGAAAGGCAGAAACAAGAGATTTCCATCCCCCAGGGACAATATGTATAACCTGTCTCAACTTCATTTTGAATGCAGAACATTACTGTGCATACTTATATTAAGTTAAATTAAGCTGTCTGTGGAGAAATCATTTATAAAAATGATTTGCTATTTAAAAGAACTAGTTAAATGGAATTGATAAAGGCTACCACTCTTAAGGCAACTTTATTTTTAGTTGCTAAATTTCACTTCAAAATGCTTGAATTTTTAAGTATGCTTTTTTTTCAGGCTTTTTATTAAGAGAGCATAACAGATATGGAGCATAATGTTCAGGCAGGAGTTTCCATTTTAAACAGTGCTGACAAATTCCATGGTGGCTTTTCCTCATCCCCATAAGTGTCTCTTAGCCTCCTACTGTGACATTCAGGGCCATTCCTGATCTATCCTCAACCTCCCTTTCCAGCTCATCTACCAGTCTGTACCACAGGCTCTGCGCCATCTAGACTCTTTGCTATCTTCTGAACATACCCTTAGCTCTTCTGCCTCCAAGCCTTTCTCTTGCAAAGCATCGTGGTTAAGAGTTTAATCTCTTGAACTAGACTGCCTGGGTTCACATCCAGGTTCTGCTATTTACTGAGTGATCCTGTACAAGTTGCCTATAACTACTTTATGCCTTTATTTCTCCAACTGGAAGGGGAAACTAAAATGATATTTCTTCTTCGGAAGTAAAATAATTCATGAAAGTGCTTAAACAATGCACAGCACATACTAAGCCCTAAGTAAATGCTAGCCCCTCATTCATGTAACTGGAGCTCATTATCCTCCCCACTGAACTCAAAATATATCTCTTCCTGGGCACATGCACCCCAGTGCTTATAGCAGCACTACAAACAATAGCCAAAGTATGGAAAGAGCCCAAATGTCTATTGATGGATGAATGGATAAAGAAGATGTGATATATATATATATATATATATATATATATATATATATCCATATATATCCACATACATACAATGAAGTATTACTCGGCAGTCAAAAAGAATGAAGTCTTGCCATTTGCAACTATGTGGATGGAACTAGAGGGTATCATGCTAAGCAAAATTAGAGAAAGACAAATATCATATGACTTCACTCATATGAAGACTTTAAGATACAGAACAGATGAACATAAGGGAAGGGAAACAAAAATAATATAAAAACAAGGAGGGGGACAAAACATAAGAGACTCTTAAATGGAGAACAAACGGAGTGTTACTGGAGGGGTTGTGGGAGGGGGGATGGGCTAAATGGGTAAGGGGCATTAAGGAATCTTTTATATATATATATTTCTTCCTTGAAGCCTTTCCTGATCACCCCTCCTACAGTGTGCTCCCTCCCCGGTACTGACACTGTTCCTTTGGCAGGTTGTTGGCATTCTTTTCTCATGCTCATGTCTCATGACCACATGTGATCGTTTTCCTCCAGCTGTTTACTGACCACCCACTTTGAGTCAGGCCTGTACTCATGACAATAGCCAGAGGCAGGTATTCTTTATCTCATTTTACGAAAGCACAAACTAAGGTACAGAGAAGTTAAGTGATTTGCTAGGATTACAGAGCTAGGGAAGAGAATGTTCTGGGTTCCAGCTCAGGTTGCATGTGATTACAGCTTCAACACTCTTCCTCCTGTCCTAGAAAACAAGGAGTGGATCTTATGCTGTGGTAGACTCCATACTTTCCTCCAGATAGGAGGCATTCAGAGCATGACTTGATGGGTTAATAAGCAATTTGATTGCCTTGCTACTGTCATTTGGTGCTTATGGTTGTGATTATTTTGATGATACTGAAGACAATTGCATGGGATATTTTGATGGGCCTTAGAAGGATAGTCTGCAACTTTCTCTTCTTGGGTTGAGCCCCATGTGGAGCTAAAAACACAATTCACATTTATTTTTGTCTTAACTGTTCCCTGCTGTTGCAAATATGGTTAGATGAGGAATGTCAGAACTCATCTCATTATCAGTGCTGTTTTTGTCACAAAGGAGACTTTCTCATGACTCAGTACCAGCTAATTGGTCTGTCAGTGGTTCTCTTTGTTAGGTGAGTCATTTGATCCATTGTTGACAAGGTGCAAACTGCTCTCTATCCACAAAGTCAGGGGGGGGGGGGATGCTCCAGTGGGTCTGACAGTCTTTCAACCCCTAATCAAGATGCTATTAAGCAGCTGATGGTTTTACAGTGAACAGGGATGAAACTGTATTGGTTTTGTAAGCAGCTGCTCGAAAGACGACTTGATAGAGCTTTAGTGATGGATGAATGTTTCTCATTTTAGAGTGTGTGCATGCAACTTCTGTGATTTCTCAACTCCTTGGACAGGATGGTTGTCTTTTCTGTGACTGAAATCTTAAGGAACCAGGTCCATTCTATCCACAAATATTTTTTGAATTTGTATTACATGCCAAGTGCTAGGTTCTAGGTACTGAGGATGCAGCACTGACAAAAATAGACTAAAATTTCTGCCCTCTGGAGCTTTTTCTTTTTTAAAGTTTTTTTATTAGGGAAAAAATTTCAGATGTATGCAAAAGAAGAAAGAATAACATACCCATCATTCAGCTTTCATAATGATCAATATTTTGTCATTCGTTTTTCATCTATCCCTTCCACCATATGCTTATTTTTTTAATTGAATAAACTTGACATGTAACCTTGTATTGGTTTAAGATGTATAGCATGTTATTTGGATACATTTGTATATTGTAATATGATTGCCAAATGTAGTGATACTTATCATATAACATAATTACAGCATAGTATCATTGTCTAGATTCATTACATTGTGCATGAGTTCTCTAAGACTTATTTACTATTCTTTACAAGTTTGTGTCTTTAAACACCATCTCTCTTATCCACTCCTCTACCAACCCCTGGTAAGTACCATTTTACTAACTTTTACAGGTTTAACTTTTTTTAGATTCCACATAAAAGTGATATCTTTATACTTGTCTTTCTCTGTTTGATTTACTTTGTGTAATTGCTCAAAGCCCGTCTACTTTGTCGCATATCCTGTCAGATACCCTTCTTCTTTGTGTCTGTATAATATTCCACTGAGTTTATATATCATGTCTTTTTCATCCATTCACCCATCGATGGCCATTTGGGCTGTTTCCATATCTTGGCGATAGTGAATTATGCTATGATACACATAGCATATGATGCACATGAAGAGACACATGATACACAATCTTTTCAAATCAATAATCACCAGAGACTCCAGTAGAGTTAGAATATTTGAGGAAGTCTCGGGTTTATTTTGTGAAAGGTATTCAGGAGATTCAAATGCGCCATCAGGAATGAGAACCAAGGATTCAGATAATAAGTCTTGTGAGGTCTTCAGTTTGTAGTCTGCTTCAGTAGGCAGGTCCCCACTTGAAGCTTTGAGAGAGAAAAGGAGATGGGTCAGAGGAAATCAAGCCCAGGTGACAGCAGTACGAAGGTCCTGGGGTCTCTGGTGACTATTGATTTGAAAGGATTTCAGTGGTGTTGATGAGTTTCTTCATTAATTAATGATGTCATGAACTTTTTTAAAAAAATGGGGAATGGGACTTTGGTTTGGAAAATCCAGAACTGTGAAGGAAAGGATGACTCCAGTGAATAAACAGAAGAACCAAGCTGTCATTCACTGACATGGGAAGGGTGTGGGAAAAGGTTTGATTCTGAACATATTGCATTTGAGATGCTTATGATTCCCTATAGATTAGATGTTAAGTAGGCAGTTGGATATATGTCTGAAGTTCAGGGCTAGAGATAGAAATTTTGGAGTCCTGAAAATAGAGATAGCATTTAAAGCCCTGGATTGGATGAGATCATCTAGTAAACAAGAAAATGGCTTCTTGGAAGCCACATGAAGAAGGTTACAAACAGTTTCTCTGAGGCATATCTAGGAGGGTGATTGCTGAGTCATAAAGCACGCTGATAATTTTTTTCACTAGGTACTGCCAAATTGATCGATGGAATGTATTTACCAGTTTAAATTCCCATCAGCAATGCATGAGGATTCCCATTTCCCCATATCTTTGTCAATATTTGGGATTTTTCTAATTTTTGCTAAGCCGATGGGTGAAGCTGTAGTGTGTTGGTAGTGGCTCATGAGAGCAGACTGAACACACTTCTTCCAAAATCCTTGTTCAATGGCCTCCTGCTGGTAGTTTTAAATTGGCAGGGGTGAGAGTATTTGGACGTGGAAATGGGCAAACACTAAAATTAGGAATGCCCCTACCCTAAATCCCCAGAGTTGGGAGAGCATCCCAGTGGCTCTCTGTAGCACCATACTTTTTGTTGTGTTTGTATTTTCTCCTTGCTAGAGGGTTTGAGCATCTCTTCTGTGGTTGCATGTCATTCTGGCTTTTCCTTCGGCCTATTTCTATCCTCCTCTCATTTTTATATTGGATTTTCTAATTTCTTTTTGTTGACTTGCAAAGCTTCCTTACATATTTTAGATATTAATCCCTCAATGCTTTTGAACATATATATCTTCTCCCAATTTGTCAGTTGCTGTTAATTTTTTCTATGGTAGTCTTCATTGGAGAAAAGCCTTCATGGTGATGTAGGTCAAATCTCCCAGCCTTTTGTTTTATGTTTGTCCTGTTATAGTCTTGTTTTATAAAGTAAATCCCTACCCCACATTCATAAAGATATTCTCCAACATTTTCTTTTCTACCTTTCGAATGTAGGTCTTTAACTCATCTGGAGTTCTCCTTTGTTTTGTTTTGTTTTTTTAAATTTTTTAAGTTTATGTGTGTGTGTGTGTGTGTGTGTGTGTGTGTGTGAGAGAGAGAGAGAGAGAGAGAGAGAGAGAGAGAGAGAGAGAGAGAGATAGCAAGTGGGGGAGGAGCAGAAAGAGAGGGAGACACAGAATCCAAAGCAGACTCCAGGCTCTGAGCTGTCAGCACAGAGCCCAACACAGGGCTCAAACTCACAAACCATGAGATCATGAACTGAGCTGAAGTCAGATGCTTAACTGACTGAGCCACCCAGGCGCCCCATGGAGATCACCTCTGTATATGGTAGACATGGAGCACCCAACTTTATTTCTTCATAAACTAAGCCAGTTTTCCCAACAATGTCTTCTAAATGATGTATATTTTTCTCATTGACTTGTGGTACCACGTTTATAAATGTTGAGGTCTCACGGTCTGCTTCTGAGCACTCTATTCTGTCTCACTGTTTTATTTGGTCCTGTGCTAGGACCACACGATTTTTATCACTATGTGGTCATAACAATATCTGGCAGGTCAGGCTTCCTCTCTTTGCTGTTGCTTTTCAAAACTGACTTAACTATTAAAATTTTTATTTTACCTCATATATTTATTGACATTCCTTAAACTTTGAGTTCCTGCTGGAATTTTGGTTGGTATAAGATTGTGTTTAGAAATTAAATGGGTTTTTACAGTGTCAAGGCATCCTCTCCATGGCATATCTTCATTTATTCAATCTTCTTTTATGTCCTTAAATAGAATTTTAAAATTTTCTCCATAAAGTTCTTATAAGTTGTTAGGTTAATTCCTGGATATTATGCTTTAGAGTTTTACTGCTATTGTGAATCTTATTGTCTGTTATACTTCCTGGTTGTTTACTGCTGATATAGAGGAAACTACTTTTAGCAATTGATCTTGTACTTGGCAACCTTATTGAACTCACTTATTACTTCTAATAGTTGATTCTGTTAGCTTTTCTATGTTGATGATCATATCTTCTGCAGCTATAAAGATTTTAGGAGCTCTACCCAGGGCTCTGACATTTTGCATTTAACTACTTCTGCTAGTTGGTCTTCAATCTGGCACCCCAATTCTGACAGAGGGGTGTCTCTTGTGGTCCTGATGTCCCTACACTCAGATTCTGGAAACTTGAGTTCTTTGTCTTCTTCTCAGTGAATGATACGATATCCTGCCCAATACCTCAGTCTACATAAGAGCAGTGACTTGGTCTTCTTTTGCCTATGTCCCCAACCCTTTTACCATGCTTTGGGTCCTGTTAGCTGCTGAGAGACCTTTTCGATGCTGACTTTCTGGTTGTCTGCTTGAATTTCTGAATGGTCCCTGCTATTTGACACAGTATTTCTGTGTCTTGAATGCCCAAAAGGACACCCTGTATAGGTAATACAAAATAGTAGATCAACAAAGACTTTGTATCAGATACGAACCTCCTGGAGTCTGTTTCTTCATTTATAAAGTGAAGGCAAGTAAAATCCCACAGGTCAAGGGCCACATAATTGTCCGTCAGTAATGCTGATTGCCTCCTGGGACTGTGGTTTATATTTCATTGTCCAGGAACCTTGCTGTGCCATCTTAGTAGGTTCAGCTGGACCACATGCCCACGTGCCTTCCCATCCCGGTAGATGGCTAAAGTTCCAAGTCCTGGTCCAACTCCTGTTAACTGGGGAATACCTGGTCATACTTGTATGACCCATGGGGTTTTCCAGGGAGCATGTTTCCAATGAGTGCTTGCATTCTTGATGATGGTTTATGGAATAAATTCAGTTTTTTGGACAAAGGTAACCAGGTGAGTAGGAGACTCTCTCCCTCATTGGTTGGTACCCTGGGAAATTGCTTATGTACTACATTGTGTTTGGGCGTAGCAGAAAAGACCAGTACCCTGGCTGGTTCTAACAGAGACTTTTTATCATAGTTAAAAACAACTCAGCTAGCCACACCCTGTCACCTACTAATAGTGGCATCTCAGAGGGATAATTTAAATCGGCAATAAAAGTGAACTGTATACCTACGGAAACTTCACCAATAGCCCCTTCTGTTACACACAGATCTTTATGAGTGTTGGTGGC
The DNA here is from genome assembly GCA_004023785.1 of Mungos mungo. NCBI lineage: Eukaryota > Metazoa > Chordata > Mammalia > Carnivora > Herpestidae > Mungos > Mungos mungo. Next base: position 77,525 of record PISW01006736.1, on the reverse strand, counting down.
TCACTGACAACAGGGCTCATTTATAGTTGATTGGAGCTAACCAAAATTGCCTTCCTTCTAACCAGTGCAAGAGGTGGGCAGGGTCAGACAAGAGGGTATGATGACAGCAGGGAGAAGGAGGTGGAACTCCCAAAGGGAGGAGGCATCTGTGTCACGTTGTCATCCCTGAGAGTACAAGAAGATGCTGAACCTGCAGGGAAAGAGCAGCTGGCAGGTGACCAGGGACCGTGGGATGGTCATGGCGTTTAAATATTGCATAAGTTCTACGGGTTTTAGTTGACAGTGTGCTCCAACCAATTCAACAATGTAATATGACTGCTACAAACAACTATTTTGCTGTCTTGAGCTATGCTCATAGAAGCATGGGACCTAGAAAGAGGTCAGAGTTTCTACCCTCTCTGCACTCCACAGGATACCACGTTCATTCATAAGCTCTAGACAAGCTGGGGCACATCGTAAAAACTCCTTTAACATGCCCGTGAGTGGGATATTGACCAGTGAAGGAGTAGCCTAAGGGATAGAGAATGCGTGTCCTGGATATATTGAATCAGAGTCAGACAGGATCTAGGAATCGCCAGGGTAGAAACCCAATAAGGAGGAGATGCAGGGAGCTGATTCAGCTCAAAGTAGGAAGAGCTTGTCAGCAAGGCTGGTCTATGATAAAATGGCTGCTTTTAAAGAAAGTGAGTTCCTGATTCCTGGAGATAGTCAACTATGGCCATTTGGTGTAAGGATATTGTAAGGGAGACTCAGGCAACTGGAAGGGGCCCTTTTCTAATCTCTGGAATCAATGATTCCGACAGGAAAAGATGCTCTGGTGTCCCTCCAGCACTTACCTCTGCTCTTGCAGGATACAAGACACAGATAGACATTCATTCATTCATCAATATCTGCTACTGCCAGGCACTGTGCTTGGTGAACGTGGAGGTGCAGTGTAGTCGTCTGTATGTCAGAGCCAGAATCGAAAGGCCTGGGAGAGTTGTTACGGTGTAACACTTAGTGACTCAGCGTTATAAACCTCAGTCATGGGGAAACAATGGACTCATTAAGTTCCTTCATTAAGGAGACTCATTAAGTGTCAAGTAACACCTTTCCTTCTACTGCCTGATGGAGAACCAGTATGTCAGCAGTTATGTCTGTTAGTGGTTACAGTGAAACTTCTGGCTCTTGGGAAATGGAGACAGGACCAAGGGAGAAGAAGGTGAGAAATGAGCAAAGCAGCAGGAGAAATAAAGTTCTGGGATGACTGCTCATGTCTCCCCTTCTGCCTCTACAGACACCTTTGGGTGTATTCAGCCTGGGTATAGTATTGACTAGGCTTTTTACAGCAAGACCTGCTATTCTGGGCCATGCACAGGGTTAGACACGGGAGTCCCAAACAGCTGAGACACCATCCCTGCCCCTGTGAACTGGGTGGGGGGTGGGAGAGGCTAGCTAAGGGCTTTAATGGAGGAATACAGCGCGCCCTGGGCTACTGCCCCTACGTGATCACTGCCCTGGGCCCAGCGGGGTTCCTCCGAGAACCTTCCTGTGATTGCGACGGAAATGCAACGGCGCTACCACCTCCACGCAAGCCTAACCCGGGAAGCCCCCAGACAGTCCTAACCTGGAGGCCCAACCTTCCGTGGGCTGGGGGCCCGCGGGGGCGCAGGCAAGAGGCGCGCAGGCACCGGCGCGCGCTCCCCGGCGCGTGCGCGGGGCTGGGGCCGAGGCCTGCGCGCGGCCCGGGCGCCTGCACTGCGCGCGCGCCGACCCCGCGCGGGGCCCGGCTCGGCGCGCGCGGAGGCGGCAGGCGGGAGGGGCCGGACCAGGTCTGGGAGCGGCGCAGCGGGAGGCTCCGCGGCCGGCCACGGGAGACGGGCGCCGGGTGGAGGAGCGCGCCTGTCGGCCTTGCCTCCGCGCCTCCGCTTTCGTAGCCGGCCCTCCCGAGGGGACCGGAGGAGCAGGTGGGGCGGGAGCGCGCGGGGGCTGCGGGCCGGCTGGGCGGGGGCGCGGGTGCCCGAGGGGCGGTTGACGGCGCGGGGAGGGCCGCGCGGAGGCGCCGGGAGCTCCGCGTCCGGGTCCGGGGGCGCCGGGTTCGCGGGCTTCCGCAGGCCTCCCCGGGGCGGCGGCGGCGCGGCCCACCTTCGGGGAGGTGGGCTTCTCCTCTCCGCTCCTCGCGGGCTGTGTAACTTTGGGATGAGGGGCGGCGCGGTGCCGGGGTCGCGCGGGTCTCTGTCCGCGGCCGCAGCCGCCCGGGCGCCCTGGGACTGTCACCCGCGCGCAGATGTGCTGCGCACGGTGCGCCGCCCTTCGTCTTTTTCCTGCAGCGGGCCTCTTCACGTCTCCCGTGCCTCCCCTTGCTTATTAAATTGTTTAAGAAACCCTTCGTCAGTGGGAATGCAAAGCTAAGCCAGATGGCTTTGCTTCCAGTCGTTGGCTATCCTGAGATTCCTTAATTCGAAATCGTGGGAATTGGGAAGGGAAGTTGGGGGGCGGAGGGGGTGGGCACTTGCTCTGAGCCCTGCCCTAAACAGAGATGTGGTTTAGACCTCATCCTTGTAGGTTAGATTGATGGGTTGATAATGTCAGCTTTCTTTTAGATGTCGGGTTGTTCGTTCATCCAGAGACTAAAGAGGCAGTTTGGATTTAAACTCTGAGACAATGTTTTGATATGTATCAGAAAAGATGATATTCTCATGGGATAGTAACTTGCTCCGTGTTCCCAGCTAGTCTGTGGTGCACATTGTAGCAATTTCATAGTGTAAATCGGTTCTTTTGAAATATTTCAATATAGAAATACCCTCCTCCTTAGAAACATCTCCCCAAATACTTCATTTTTCAGATTGACGTTTGTCATTTGTGAACCTTCTGCACAGTTTAAAGTAAGTTGTCTAAATGGCAGAAGATCAGGCGATGCGGGACATGGAGCAACTATGGACCAAAAGCAGAGAATTGAAAATGGCAGAAATCTAGCTTTCTACATTTTTATTATGCGAAAACCATCCTGGTTCTATCTTATTTTGCTAATAATATGCATTTTTAAAATGCTTTCATTTGATAATAGACTACGTGGGCCATAAGATTAGAACTTGAAACATAATATTGTTATTTGTTTTATAGAAGATTTAGCAAAATGGTATATTACTTGTACTTATTTCAGACATTTCAGATTCACCAGGTACAGTTTTCACTTGCAGGGCCTTTTTAAAAAGTGATATTTATATGGTGTCTTTTTATTGTTCATAACAACTTCAGTTTTGAAACATGTACTAGTGATCTTTTTGTTAAAGAATCAACTCTCTCTGTTTAAAAATTTTTTAATGTTTTTTATTTATTTTTGAGAGACAGAGAGAGACAGCGTGAGGAGGGGAGGATCAGAGAGAGAGGGAGATATAGAATCTTAAGCCGGTTCCAGGCTCTGAGCTAGCTGTCAGCACAGAGCCTGACCGGGGCTTGAACTTTGGAACCGTGAGATCATGACCTGAGCTGAAGCCGGACATTTAACTAACTGAGCCACCCAGGCGCCCCAGCTCTTTCTGTTTAGACCTACAAATATCTGGTTACTTCTAGGCTTGCTCTTCCCTTGTTCATTATGTATAATTAATTGTGTGCTGTTGGCTTGCTTAGTTTTGTTAGCTTTTGTTTCTTGTTGATTCTTATTATTTTCATGTCTGGAATTTGAGCAGGAGTTTTCCTTCAGTGATGTTCAGTAGAATTTTCTGTGATGAGGAAAGCGTTTCTGCACTCTTTAAGCATGGTGACCACTAATCACATGCAGCTTTTGAGTACCTCTATGGGGCTGGAGCAATGGGGGAACTGAAATTTTGTGGCTAGTAGCTACCTGGTTGGACACTGCAGCTTTAAATTTTTAGTCCTTCAGGAAGCTTCCACTGGCCCTCTTGAACCCAGCACTTATTACAACCACACAGTAATTACAGCTTTCTTATAGGAATCCTATACTAGGCTCTAACATATGTGAGGACAAGGGCATACCTTTTTTCTTTCTCTTTGCTGTGCCCAGCCTAGGCCTTAGAAACACTCAGTAAATGTTTGCTGAGTGACTAATTAACTTCTGGAGGGCAGGTGTCTTTTATATTCTTTCTAGGGCCCAGAGCCAAATACTGTAAATACCTGTTTAGTGACTGAACAGATTCATATACGTAACAAATAAATGGATAACTGGAGATGTTACATTAAATTTGTTTGTTATTAACTTTTATTAAAGTATGATTAACATACAGTGTTATGTTAGTTTCAGGTGTACAATATAATGACTCCTCAATCTATATATTACTCAGTGTTCATCCTGATAAGTCTACTTTTAATATTCTTTATCTTTTTCACTCACCCCCTACCCACCTCCCTTCTAGCAGCCACTGGTTTGCTCTCTGTATTTAAGAGTGTGCTTTCAATTCGTTCCTTTGTTTTGTTTCATGAATTCCACATGAGTGAAATCATATGGTAATTGTCTTTCTCTGTCTGACTTATTTCACTTAGCATTATAACCTCTAGCCCATCCATACTGTTGCAAATGGCAAGTTCTCATTTTTTATGAGTGAGTAATATTCCCCTCCCCCATCTTCTTTATTCATTCATCTATGGATGGCTGCTTGGGTTGCTTTCATATCTTCACTATTGTAGATAGTGCTGCAGTAAATGTATGGTGTGTATTTATCTTTTGAATTAGTGTTTTTGTTTTGAGTAAATACTTAGTAGTGGAATCACTGGATCAGTTAGCAATTCTAGTTTTAATTTTTATGTAATTAATTTTTAAAATGTTTGTTTATTCTTGAGAGAGAGAGTGAGAGAGAGCGAGCGAGCAAGCATGCAAGTGGGGGAAGAGCAGAGAGAGGGGGCAAAGGATCTAAAACAGGCTCTGCCCTGACAGCAATGAACCTGATGTGGGGCTCCAACTCACGAATTGTGACATCATGACCTGAGCTGAAGTCAGACCCTCAACTGACTGAGCTACCCAGGCACCCCTCCATTTTTAACTTTTTTAAAAAATTAAATTTCTTTTTTTAAATTTCTTTTTTATTTTTTATTTTTGAGAGACAGAGATAGTGCGAGTAGGGGAGGGTCAGAGAGAGAGGGAGACACAGAATCTGAAGCAGGCTCCAGGCTCTGAGCTGTCAGCACAGAGCCCGATGTGGGGCTTGAACCCACAAACTGTGAGATCATGACCTGAGCCAAAGCCAGCAGCTTACCCAACTGAGCCACCCAGGTGCCCCTAAATTTCTTTTTAATGTTTATATTTGAGAGAGAGAGAGAGAGAGAGAGACAGAGAGAGAGAGAGAGAGAGACAGAGCATGAGCAGGGGAGAAGCAGAGAGAGAGGGAGACACAGAATCTGAAGCAGGCTCTAGGCTCTGAGCTGTCAGCACAGAGCCCGATGCAGGGCTCAAGCTGACAAACTGTGAGATCATGACCTGAGCTGAAGCCGGATGCTTAACTGACTGAGTCACTCAGGTGCCTCTATTTTTAATTTTTAAAGGAACCTTGGAGATATGATTTAAATGCTTATTTTGGTTATAGTAATTTTTTGGGAATCTAATGAAAATAAAGTCTCCTGGCAAAATATACTATGAAAATGAATGAAAGGGCTTCGTGATTCTAACTCATGTGGACACAGCCTAGATCTCCTGTTAGTTGAGTAGCTCAAAAATGCTGCCCTTGAACCATACTCCAAAAAAAGCTGAGGGAGTCTCTTGACCATAATGCGGTTCCTTAGTGGGGCCTTCTAGCCCCAAACCACTTTGAAGAAGTTAGTGGCCATCTCTACTCACCACCATTCTGTGTTAGGGTACAGACCAGGAATCCTTGAAAAATCACAAGATATTAGAGCTATGTTACAAGTTGCCTTTTCTCAGAGCTGTTTTAGGGTGATAATGTAGGATAGGATTCCTATATAAATCAAAGTTTGGGGAATTTCATTCTAGTTTGACCAAGTTTGAGCAAGATCCCAGGTGTCCTAGATCTTCAGATCCAAAGATTGCTTTTCAGGAAGAACTGTAAAACTTTACAACATTTAAAAATTTAAAAAAAAAATTTTTGTCTTTGTCTTTTTTTTTTTAATAATAGTTTATTGTCAAATTGAAATGAAAATGAGAATACAATAATTCAAACTCTCTGGGACACAGCAAAGGCAGTTTTAAGAGGAAAGTTCTTTGCAATCCAAGCTTTACCATGTTTTTGGAGGTTTGCAGCTTTCTTAAGTGGGACAAAAGGTAGACTGTTGAGTTTTTCATGAAGGAAAGGAAATGGGCCTAGGGAAAAATGCAGTGAAGACTCAACATACAAAGAATGTTGCCCACATTGGTCAGGTAACACTGTAGCTTCTCAGGGCTTGAAGTATCTAGCATGTGAAATGACAGTGTTTGTTATATCTTGTTGAGTGAATCATCTTTCCACACTGAATCTAAATTAAATATATGTAAAACACTAACTTCTGTGGCAAGTGATAGTTGTGCAAGATACACTTCTGTAAGGATCTCTACAGTATACAAGGAAATGAAAGGTCATCTGAGGGTCACTTTCAAACACATTTTTGGGTGGGAAACTCTACCATTTAAAAGGGAGGTTTTTAAAGGTGGCTTCTTCTTAACCAACTCGAAACGACAGGCACTTAATCATTATTTAAGCCAAATGATTGGCTGGAGAATTAGGAGCGTAAAAACACAACTGAGTTGCCAAGTGTGCTTGTAGTCAGATTAATCTTCCTAAAACACAGCTTGAATCAGGATGCTCTCCTTTTAAGAAATCAGGAATTTCCCAGGGCTTATGGAATTAAGTGGTTTGGTCTTTGATCAGGTATATGAAGTACTCCCAAGTATAGTCCTCAAAAAACATTATAGCCTTACCTCAGTGTACCTAGATGTGCCCGAGGTCCAACCCAGCTCCTCTAACAAGCTCTTCTTTTCAGTTTCTGCCTACTCATCTTTCAAGACCCCCCTCAGGAGATGCTTTCTCCACTGCACTGTTTCTGATTGTTGAGAGCGCCCAGTGCAGAAGTTTCTTGTACTTACGTATGGAACAAATCCCATTCGATTTCATCATCTATAGTTATTAGTGCTATTTTATTCACCGTAGTTGATGGCAAGCTACCTAACAAGCCTGGACTATCTTACTCACTTTTGAATTCTCTGAAACATCTAGAATACTATGGCGCCCTGTACATGGTGGTTCCTTAATAGTTATTAAGGCTTGTTTATGTCCCTTGATTTCAAAGGAAGCTTCATACCCTGCATAGAATATTTGGCTCAAATTTACTGCTAAAGGTAGAGGCCAACAAGTAGAAATCCTGTTACTTTTGTCACTGAGAAGCTATAGTATTGACGGAGGACTGTCTTTGGGGATGTGTGTTACTTTTTGGAATTGAAGTATTTGAAGATCACCTTGCTGTACGGCATGAATTCCTTGTTACTTCCTGATTTATGTGCTAGTGTTCCTATCGTAGTGATTCAAAGTGTTGGGTGGCAACTCACTTCAGCATCTAAAATAACTTGCATATCTTTAACATAGTAATGGTGGATTAGGTTATTTAATGTAGAGTATACATGCCCACATAAGCATGCACCTTATGACACAAAGTCACCTCCTCTTTACCAGTTCCTGGCAGTCTTCAGAAAACATGTGAGTCATTGGAAAAGGAACCATTTAGCTCAGAGAGGTGACTGTTTCCTTGGAGCAGGGTGGTGACGGTGGAGGAAAGACGGCTAAGTTAGATGTAGGATTGTTTCATTAAGTATAAAGAACGCGCATTGGGTAATACCTACCGTGGCGTTATCTGCTAGGGTAAGCTACCAGTTAATTATCTTTATTCTTTCTCCTGGAATGGTCAAAAATCACTTTTATTTAGTTTTGTAATATAGCTCATATGGAATACCAATATAGAGATTTATAAGATTCTAATGACTCAATGCAAAAGAAACTGGATGCTTTTTACCTTTACAGTTCAGTTGTACTAACACTTGCTCTGCTTTCTATGCAATTTCTGTATGAGCTAGGGTGTGGCAGTAGTCCACTTCAGAGCAGACTTATTCTAAGCGCTCATGTTTTCTGGGGAAAACAGGCAAAATTAGTGCTGTGGTTTAAAAGGCATGGCCTTCGTCTTCTGCTAGGGTAGACTAAATAGATTTTGTATGTTGGTGAAACGTAACCAATGCCAGGAAGCTCTTAGATCCATATTTGTACAAGTGATGTGATTGGTTTTCAGTAGAGTTTGCTAGGATTTCAGAAAAGAATGAGAACACCCTAAACTAGATTATTTTCATGTGACGAGCACATGGCATGAACTATTAGAAGACAATATAATCTGTGTCAGACCCTATGATAGTTAGAGATCTATCTACAAGGAGTATTATATCCTTTTGTTACTTTAAGTAAGGAGAACATCACCCATTTAGATTAACTCAGCATCTGAAAAAACTTTTCACCTAGGAGCCCCTGGATGACTCAGTCAGTTGAGTGACTGACTTAAAAATATTTTTTTTTAACGTTGACTCATTTTTGTGTGTGAGAGAGACAGAGCTTGAGAGCATGAGCAGGGGAGGGGCGGAGCGAGGAGATACAGAATCTAAAGCAGGCTTCAGGCTCTGAGTTGTCAGCACAGAGCCTGACTTGGGGCTCGAACCCACGGACCACAAGATCATGACCTGAGCTGAAGTTGAACACTTAACCGACTGAGCCACCCAGGTGTCCCAAGCTTCTGACTCTTGATTTCAACTCAGGCCATGATCCCAGGGTCATGGGATTGAGCCCGTCATTGGGCTCCACACCAAACATGGAGCCTGTTTGGGATTCTCTCTCTCTCTCTCTCTCTCTCTCTCTCCCTTTGTCCCGCTCCTTTTGTCCTTCCCCCATTCACTCATGTACACACTCATTCTCTCTAAAATAAAAAACAAAACAATATTTATAAAAAAACATTTTCACTTGTTATGGGGCAATACTTAGCTTTTTATTTCTCCTGAGATTTGTCTAAAAAGATTGCATGTGTGTAAGAGAGAGTGTGAAGGAACATATATTCTTTAATAGCAGTTTGCTAAAAGGAAGTTTTCTCCCCTTCCTCTCTAAAAATTCTTGAATGTTGAAGTTAAAAATGTCAGTAGGTTGGGGTTCCTGGCTGGCTCAGTCGGGGGAGAATGCGACTCTTGATCTCGGGGTTGTAAATTCAAGTCCCATGTTAGATTAGAGATTATAAAATCTTTTAAAAATGTCAGTAGGCCATATATTAAAAGAAAATAGGCTTTTTGTGATTCAAGACAATCATTCTAAATTGCATACAACAGATATGCTTTTTTTTCTCCCTCTCATTAAAGGTGGCTTTCTAGAAGATGACCATAGAGGACCTTCCAGATTTTCCAGTAGAAGGAAATTCTTTGATTGGAAGATACCCATTTTTATTTCCAGGTTCTGATACGCCAGTTGTCTTTTCCATTTCTGCCGCACCAATGCCTTCGGACTGTGGTATGTTAGTAGCCATATGTATTTTCTGTAGACTGGAGACTTGACTTCTATCTTATGCCCTTTTTGCATTCATAATTCTTCCTAAAACCATTTGCTATGGTTTTCATAAAATTGCTAGTTTCCCTTTTTCAAAAATACAATTGCCTTTTTCTGCCTCTTAAGCTAAATGCTTTATTTCTGCTGTCAGCATTTTTATTATGTAAAAATGTTCATTTTAAGCACCATGATGGATTTAGAGGATCTTATTTTTAGAATGCAGTGGTGCTTAGACATCTAGCATTCTTTTGCTATTGATGTATTTATTTTGGTTAAATATACTGACTAGCTCAAAAAGCCATGTATTAAGACAAAACAAAATACTGTGAGCTAGCCATCTCTAAGGGCCCATTGTCTCTGAAGTGCGAGGATCTAATTTACCAAATAATCACTGCTGCAATGATCCAAATTTGGGTGACAGTGTAATAAGCTATGCGTTTCAGTACATAAGCAAGCCCAATTTGGATACTGCCCCGCTGTCTTCCATTGTAATTATAAGGTATATACAAATATAGTAAAACTTAAAAAAAAATAGCCATATACTTAGGCAGGGAGAGTAAGACCTTTCCCTGGAATGTGGAATGGAATTGGCTCATATTTAAATCGGCTCACTTAAATCTCCTTTGTAACATGTAAATTTATAACTATTCTAGTTTTTACGTATTTAGGCTTATTTTCTCAGACCTGTATTTTATCAGATAGCTGATAAGGGAATAAAAGAAAACAAGGAGATAAATTTGATAGATTTGTTACATTTCTAATTTAGTTAGAATTTTTCAAGTAAAGTATTGGGTCATCATTTCAAATTTTCTTTGGAGGCAAAGATCATGCAGTTTTTATTATTATTGTTATTTTTGGTGAGAAACAATTTTTAAGTATTAGTAGATATAAAATTATTAGATTGGGAACTTATCTAATTTAGATATCGATTTTCATAACTGCTCATCTCCAAGTTCAGATTCTATAGCAACTTGCCTTGTAATCACCAAAAGTATTGCATAAAACCTGTGCCTATATCCTGGGAGGTATGTGCAGCTTTTACAAAACATGGACTGGGTTTATCTTCAGATATAACAAAATCAGTTATGCGGGAAAAACCTTGACTAAAGCACTTGGTACCTTGCTTATGGTGCTTACTTCATTCTATCCCGTGTCATAATCATGTGATCTCCTTACCCAGACCACAGCTCTTTGGGATGAGGTAGGAATGAAGCTTTGTTTTGGCTTGTCTTAGGACTAATATAGTCATTTGTCGATAAGTTGCTCAGTCAGTGTTCGTTGAATAAGTATATTGAATGTAAGGTGATAAGGGATATTGACCCTTTTGTATAGCTGAAATTAAACATTGCCGATATGCTTAGAATTCTACATTTTTAGAATCTGAATGGACCTGAAGGTCAACTTTCCCTACTCACTTTTTAGGATAGAAATTCTATTTTCAGGACCTCTAATAAATAACCACTCAGCCACTTAGCTATCTTCAAGAGTGGGAAATAGTCCATTTCATGGTTAAAAAGGTTTAGGTGTGATAAAATTGTTTTTGTATTTACACTGAAAATATGTCTCCTTGAAACTTTTGGCTGACAGATACTGGTTTTTTCTATGTGGAGCACACTTCTTTTTTTTTTTTTTAATGTCTTATTTTATTTTTGTGAGAGAGAGAGAGAGAGACAGACAGACAGACAGACAGTGCTAGCAGGAGAGGGTCAGAGAGAGATGGAGACACAGAATCTGAAGACAGGCTCCAGGCTCTGAGCTGTCAGCACAGAGCCTGATGTGGGGCTCGAACCCACAATCCGCGAGATCATGACCTGAGCCGAAGCCGGGCACTCAACCAACTGAGCCACCCAGGCGCCCCTGGAGCACACTTCTTTATATGATAGCCTTTGAATATTTAGAGATCATTTGAATATTTTCACTTAGCCTGGACTTCTGTAGGTACATGTTTCTGGTTCCATTACAGTCCCTCAGTATCAGGATTTCTAGACCCTTTTCATTTTGGTTGTTTCCTTCTATAGTACACTATTGTCAGTGTCCCCTTGAAAAGCGGCATCCTGAATGTATTTATTAAGTATTTATTGAGGGCCTATTATGTGCTAGGTACTGTCCTAGATGCTGAGGATAGCACAGTGACCAAGACAGACATTCTAGTGGGAAAAGATAGTAAACAAATTAATAAACAAAATGTAAATATCCCAGTCAACTTTGTGGAGAAAAGAAACAGGGTGCTGTGATAGAGGATAATGAAACAGTGTCTAGTATAGATGGGGTGGTCATCTGGAGTCAGAGGAAGCTGGTCACAAGAAGGTCTTGGAGAGAAGTGTTCCAGGCAGAAGAATGGGAAGTTAGGGACACAGAGTTGGGGGAAAAGCCTTTGGTGTATCCTAAGCATGAAAGGAAGGCCATTGTGGCTGAGAAGCAAAGTGATTGAGGGGCGGAATTACAGGAAAGGAAGTTGCAGAGGAAGGCTGATCATGCAGGATTCTTTAGGCCTTGGCAAGGAATTTGTACTTTATGCTAAGTGTAATGAGAGCCATTGAATGTGAGGCTGAGCATGAGATTAAAACAAGAAACAAAGAAAAACCAACCTGCACAAACGAGAGCTTAGACATGCAGTTCAGTGTTGATTCTCAAGGTGGTTATTCTGCGAGAAAATATAAGACTTCCAGAACCTTTTGCTTTGAATACCTTCAGAGGCAGTTTCCACAGAATGCACACCACGTATGTTATAAACCCCATAATGTACTGCCAATTATTTTTGTTTAAACAGTGAATTACCTCTTAAAAGGGATTTCAGTAATAATAACAAATCTTATTTGCCCATGTAGTTACCATTTCTTCCGGTGTTCTGTATTCTATTGTGCAGTCAGTGCCATTTTCCTTCTGCCTGAAGGGCTTCCTTTAACATTTCCTGTAGCGCAGGTCTGCTGGTGAGGAGTGCTTACAGCTTGTATATATCTAAGGACATATTTATATTAATTTCTCTTTTGAAAAATGTTTGCTGAGTATAGAATTCTATATTGTTGGGTTTTTTTCTTTCAGTGCTTAAAGATGTTGCTTTACTTACATGGTTTCTGATAGGAAATCTGCTATCATTTTTGTTTCTCTGGATGTAATGTGTCTTTTTTTCCCTTGGGCACTTTTAAGATTTTCTCCTTATCGTTGGTTTTGAGCAATTTTTCTATGATGTGTCTTTGTATAATTTTTTTTTAATGTTCTTGTGCTTGGGGTCTGTTCAGCTTCTTAGACCCATTGGTTTCACTTTTCATCAAGTTTGGATAGTTATTATTTCTTCAAATATTTTTCCTGCCTCTAAACCCTTTCAGACATTCTAGTTACATGAGTATTAGACCATTTGAAGTTGTCCACAGCTCACTGATGCTTTTTTCATGTTTTAAAAATTCTGTTTCATTTTAGATAGTTTCTGATGCTATGTCTTCAAGTTCATTAACCTTTTCTTGTGCAGTGTCTGATCAATTGATGATCTCACCCAGTGTAGTTTTCATCTCTAAAGTTCGATTTGTGTCTTTTCATATCATTCATGTCTCTACTTAACTTTTTGAACATTTGGAGTGCAGTTAATATGGATGGTTTAATATTCTTTTCTGTTAATTATATACTTTTTAATGTTTATTTTTGAGAGAGAACATGTCAGAGTGGGGGAGGGGCAGAGAGAGATGGAGACAGAGGATCTGAAGAAGGTTCTGTGCTGACAGTAGACAGCTCGATGTGGGGCTCAAACTCACTATCTGTGAAATCATGACCTGAGCTGACGTTGGACACTTAACTGACTGAACCACCCAGGTGTCCCACTGTTAATTATAATTTTTGTGTCAACTCTAGGTCTAGGATTTTTTTTTATTTATTTTTTTTACTTAAAATTTTTTTTTAATGTTTATTTACTTTTGAGAGAGCTGGGGGAGAGAGAGAGAGAGAGGAAGGGGCAGAGAGTGAGGGAGACACAGAATCCAAAGCAGACTCCAGGCTCTGAGCTGTCAGCACAGAGCCTGACATGGGGCTTGAGCTCATTAACTGTGAGATCATGATCTGAGCCAAAGTTGGATGCTTAACTGACTGAGCCACCCAGGTGCCCTTCTAGGTCTGTTTCAGTTGATTATCCCTGTTTATGGGTCATGTTTTCCCCTTTCTTTGCATGTCAGGCAATCTTTGATTAGATGCCAGTCATTGTGAATTTACCTGTTTGATACTGTATATTTTTCTGTTCCTACAAATATTCTTGAACTTTGTTCTGGGATGTTTCTTAGAAATAGTTTGGACCTTTCAGGTCGTGTTTTATGATTCATTAAGGTGCTTCTGGAGCAGTGCTAATCTCGGGCTAATTATTTCTCACTATTCAGTACTCAACCCAGTGCCTTGTGAATTTTTTTCCCTAGTCTTTTTGGTAGGAAGAGACACTTCTAAAAAAGCCTCCTATGAGTACTGGGCTCTAATTCTTTTAATCCTTTTGGATGGTTCTTTCTCTTCAGATTTTACTTGCAAATATATGTTAAATACTCAAGAGGACCCTCCATAGGTCCTTGGGGTTCTCTTGCTGTGTATCTCTCGCCTCTGATCCGCTTCCCTGTGGGCTCTAGCTAGCTGCCTTGATTTCCTTGGGTTCTCAGTGTTGTGTCCTCAACTTAGGGAGTCTTCTAGGCTTCTCTTGTTTTCTGTCTCTCTGCCCAGCAGTGCAGAAACCTGGGACAATTGTAAGACTCGCCTTATTTAGATCTGTCTCTTAGGAGTCACTGTCTTTCATTGCCTTGATGTCCATGTCCTTGAAAACTGCATTTTATCTATTTCTTTGGTTTTTGTTGTTTCAGATGGAAGGGTCAGTCTGGTCCCCATTACTCCATCTTAATGTGAAGTGGGTAAATGGGACACCCTCCACCTTTCTTTTGATTAAAGCTTTTTTTTTTTTTCCTGTATGGGCTTAAACTTTGAATTTAGTTGGATTTGTTAATATGCAGTATAGCATAGAGGTTAAGAGTACAAAGCAGTCTTTCTTTAATCCTGACTCAACCACTTACCAGTTGTGTGTTCTTAGGCAAATTACTTTTTTCTGCCCTTTCTTTGTTCCATTTCCCGTTCGATAAAATGAGAACAATAATTGTGCCTACCTCATATGGTCATTATGAGGATTAAATTAGGTAGTATATGTAAAGTGCATAGAACAGTCCCTGGCACCTATTAAGTACTTAACAGGTGTATCATTATTATTATTTAAATAAGCTACCAGCTATTTGCCATCACCTCTGTAAATAATTACCAAAGCATTGTTATATGCTTTATTATTTATTGGGCTACTGCTCCCTCTCCCTATTCAGGCCATTATTCTTTTTAGTTCAGATGTTTTTGCTTATTTATCTTACATTTACTTTCTAGATTTTTGCTACTCAGAATGTGGGCTTGAGTCTGGTAGCATTGGCATTGCCAGGAGCCTGTTAGAAAGGCAATCCCAGGCCCCACTTGAGATTTACTGGGTCAGAATCTACACTGTAACAAGATCACTGGGTGGTTCCTATCTAAGTTAATGTTTAAGAAGTTCTGCTACAGATGAGCAGTAGAGTAATTTTGTATCTCCTCTTACAAATAAGTCTTGTTGAGATTTTGATTAGAACTGAAGTTATTTTAAGTAATTGTTTTTTTGTAAAATTGACAGTTTTAAATATTCCATTTCTTAGTTTAGCAACATGATATGTCTCACTCCATTTAAATCCTTCTTCTCTTCCAATTTTCTATAAATAAGCCTCACACATGCTTTGGTATGTTTGTTACCTTTATTGATATTGTGTGTGGGATTCTTTTCCCATTGCTTTTCATTTTTAAAAATAGGAAATCATATAAAAATTCACAAAGTATTATCATAATAGCAAACATGTAAGTCTACATATCTGCCATCAGAAAGGATAGATATTATGTTTTGTCATTTTTCCTTTAGCTCTTGTTTTTTTAGCTACAAGAAAATCTTAAGGTTGAAATTCCTTCTGTTTTCCTTTGGTCCTATATTCCCCTTGCTCTATCTACCAGAGGTAACTGCTATCTTAAATTTAGTGTGACTATTCCAGACCATATTATTATATATTTGTTACATCTGTGAGCATCCATAAACAATGTAGAGAATTGTTTTGTGTATTTGTAATTTTATGTAAATGATAGATACTTCATATTATCTGCAGCTTATGAATCAGTATGTTTTCTTGAGACCTGTGCTTATCAGTTAATGACTTAGATATCTTAATTCATTTATTTAGTTGTCAAAAAGCAAAGATAGAATACCCCACTCCTGTCCATTCCTGTATGGAGAGATGTTTCAGCCCAAATGTTTTGCCGTTATAATTAATGCTAGAGTAAGAATCCTTGAACCTGTCTCCTGCAGACACATGCAAGAGAGTCTCTTTAGGTATATATTTAGAAACCTCTCTACTAGAAATGCCCAATGCCTAGGAAAGGGACTCACCCATTAATATTTATTAAATAGAGAAATCAATTAGACACCCCTTCCCCAATCTAGTCAACTGCTGTTTATAAGAAACCTGCCGAAATCTGTGTTTAAGAAACCATACAGGGTGTTTCTCCATGTTGGATGCCTGTTCTTTTCTGGGTCTTCTCTTCTGAACCTAGAAGACCATTCTGTTGTCTGAGATTTTGGATGGTATCTTACTCTAATTTTAGTCTTTCTGATTCTATTCTAATGGACTGTGGGTTCCCTTTTGTACACATCCTAGGTTGCATTCTTCTCTACTCACCTTTTAGCTACCCCAAGTCTAAAAATATGAATTGTGTGTACGTAAGCATAATTTTGGAAAATATATAAAAAAAGAAAGAACATAAAAAATATGAATCCTGCTACTCATGTATGCTGTTAGAAGCTGACTTCAATAGTGAATTCTAAGGATGCCTGGGTGGCTCAGTTGAGTGAGCATCCGACTTCGGCTCAGATCATGATCTCATGGTTCATGGGTTTGAACCCCACATTGGGGCTGTCATCACAGAGCCTGCAGCCTGCTTCAGATTCTGTGTCTCTCTCTCTCTCTCTGCCCCTCCCCTGCTTGTGCTCTGTCTCTCTCTCTCAAAAATAAATAAACATTAAAAAAATAAAAAAAATAGTGAATTCTCTTTGGGAGGCAGTACAGTAGAAGAAGAAAGATAGACTTTGGATATAGAACTGGCTTTCTATTCCAGATTTGCCACTTACTAGCTGTGCGACATTGCACAAGTATGGTTTAGTCTGAGCTTTGGTAAGTTTTTGGTAAGCTTTGGTAAGATCTCTGCACAATGAGAACAATAATCCCTCCCAGGTAAGGCGCTTGTGAGGACTGGCGAGGGGTTTGGTAAATTGTAAGCACTCAGCAAACATGGGTTTGCTAATACTTTCCTTCTTTAGATGCTTCTGGTTCTTAGATTCCCTGCCCCCCGCCTTTTTAAAAAATGATTCTTCAAGATTGTAGAATCTGATTTTCTTCCATTGTCTTTTATCCTCTAGTCATAGGATGACCAGAGTTGTCTATGCATCTTAGAAAAGTTTTAAGAGCTATTTAGAGGATGTTCAATTTTGCTAATATTCCACATTTCTACTAATACCCAATCCAAAGTAACCCAGTCACTCTGTCCCCAGGTGTCATTTATGTGTTGCCAGATGTTGTCGCCTAATTGGCTGGCATGGCAGTTCTTCTCGTGCCTTTTCATCGTGTAAAAAGTAGTGCCTGTTTCCTATGGAAAATTAGGCAACTACAGAGAAGTACAAAGAATATTTAAAATTATAGACTCATTGATATTTTGATATTCTTTCCCATTTTATGTGCGTTGAAGTGAATCTACTGTTCATGATATATTTATGTTGTAAGAGCTGAAAATATTGATAAAATTTGACAAAGTTTCCGTGCCTTTGAAGTAGTTCTTGGGAAGTTCCGCATTTGAGAAGGGTGTGCCCACATGTTTGTTCCATCTGTAACAAACGGGGTGTGATACACAGAAATCTTGTTCTCACAGCTGTTCAGGAATGCTCCATACTTTTTTTTTTTTTTTTTTTTTTGGCTCTCTTGACTTTGGACTTGAATATTGCTCAAGGTAAACTTACTTTTGCTAGGATCTTAAAATATTTGTAACATTTGAGCCCTGGTTTTATTGTTTATTATTTTCAATATATTTATTTGGAACTTTTAATAAGTTTAATTCACTCTTTTTTTAAATTTCAAACAGAGTTTTCTTTCTTTGATCCTAATGATACATCCTGCCAAGAAATTCTCTTTGATCCTAAAACTTCTGTATCAGAATTATTTGCCATTTTAAGACAGTGGGTTCCTCAGGTCCAGCAGAACATTGACATCATTGGAAATGAGGTAAGGAATTTCTACATTTTGCATTGTGCATCATTGGGATTGTTAATTGTGTAGATGCTCCCCTCTGAACCCGCCACCTGAATGGAAAGGTGGTGATAAATGGAAAACTTTGGAAGATTCTTATATTTGTTTTTTGTACGTCCAGGCTTTGCTCAGAGCAGTCGAATTCACATGGTACCTTCCTTCTGTGGTTCCTCATGCTCCTCGTTTGCTTACACCCGGAGCTCTGGTGTTACAGACTCTTGGTGGCAGCAGGCATTTTCCATATTTCCTTTTTTTGTACAAAGTAATTTTGTTAACTTTAAAAAATACACTTCATGAGGAGATTTGATTACCCACATGTTTTATCTATACTTTTGGGTGGTTTGGTAAAGATCTAGGCTTAAGTATAGTTTTTAAAAATGTTCAATTTTTTGAAGGAGGGAAGAAAGAATAACTGGATTCCTTGACTTGCGCATTGTCATGTTGTAAGAAGAGAGAGCTTATATATATATATATATTTTTTTTTTCAAATACCATTAAGCCCATCAGGAAGAAAATTTTGCTGATCCTTTGAGAGTTAAGTAAGGTACATATTGGGAGTGCCAGGTTAGCCTGGAATAGTCTTTAAGAATTTTCTTCAGTCTGCTGACAAGTTCAGTTTTCATCATTGTTATTGGATGTAGATTTAAAGTTTATCCTTAAGAGAAGCCTGTTCTAGATACTCTTTTATTGAGAACTAATTCCGGCGAGGTGGACTAACCCGGCTCTCAGCACGGGTTTGAAATCCGTTTTCAGTAGCCTTGTTGTTATCATATCGTCCTTGGTTTCCTCAGATTCTTAAGAGAGGTTGCAATGTGAATGACAGAGACGGATTGACAGATATGACACTTTTACATTACACCTGCAAATCTGGAGCTCATGGTATTGGTAAGTGTGTGGCAGACTACCAGTGGCGTAAGACATCTGTATTTGTGTTTGTATAAGTTGTGTTTGTGACATCCACAGTCCCTGGGAAGGTACCTAGGTGACGATGATAATACCCACTGAATAGGCAAGCATTCAGTGGGGTCCTCCCCAGAACCTTGTTCCCTTCTCTCCCTTTTCTTAGGGGGGTCTTTATAATCTCCTGGTATATCCCCACTTTTCTACAGCAGGGTTCATGACTGCCTGCTCACTCGGTGAGAGTAACTGGTAATACCCCGGAACCTTCCTGACAGTTTACAGCAAGCTTAGACGATCCAAGCTATTTTCCAAGTATCCAGTCCCTACAGACCCTAGTCTTTAGGCCTACCTGGGGGGTATTTCTGTATACATAACATATATGCACACTTTCCCCAGATTGGTGTCCTGTGCTTTACCATTGTATAAATTGTGAATCTCTCTCCCTGTTTCTATATGGCTGATATGGCTGTTGATGAAGGACTTTTTCCCCCCTGCAATCCATTATGGACCGATTCTTTTGTAAAATAAAGTAAAAATGAAATTATAATAGAAAAAAATAAAGATATAAAATACATGCTCACTTGTGTTTCAAAATGCATAAAATTACACTTTGGTTAATATATTCTGAAGAAGTGATTGTATGGGGAAAAAGAAAAGGGTTATTAAAAGAACAGAGAAATTATGGTTTGGGACTGGTGGTGGTCCACAGAGCACATTTTTTTTTAAGTAGACTTCATGCCCAGCACAGAGCCCAACGTGGGGGTTGAACTCATGACCCTGAGATCATGGCCTGAGCGGAGATCGAGAGTCAGACACCCAGGTGCCTCTAGTACATTGTTTCTAATGGCTTTATAGAAGTGTTCCATTATGTGGATGACTTATAATTTATGTAACCAGTTTCATATTATTGTGCCTTTAGAACTTCATTTTAGAATGAAATTTATTATTTATTTATAGTTTAGATTCAGAATTTTATTCATTATAAGAAGTGCTGCGATGAACACCTTTATAGCTAAGTGTGTATTCATATCTCTGAGTATGATTATTTCCTTAGACTAAATTCCTTGTTAAGTGAAATTTTTGAGGTGTATGTGTACATTCGGTATGCTATTTACTTTGGCTTTTAAAATGTGGTAGTGGATAGCCATCTCTTGGAACTTCAGTTTCTACCGAAGAAGAATAACTTAGAAAACTTTCTTTAGGTGATGTTGATACAGCTGTAAAATTTGCAACTCAACTTATTGGTCTGGGAGCAGATGCTAGTTTACGGAGCCGCTGGACAAATATGAACGCTTTGCATTATGCTGCCTATTTTGATGTCCCTGAGCTTATAAAAGTGATTTTGAAGACATCTAAACCAAAAGGCAAGTATTGTGAGATCACCATTGGATGTTATTAGTTGAACATTTTATTAGTGGCATAAAAATTAAAATTAAAACAGAATTTTACTTCTAATCCATCTTGTTCCATATGTCCTCCTATCCCACTTGTTTTCAGGAATAGTTTAATATTTCTTTTTTGACGGTTAATTACTGTCATTTTAAAAAAGGCTTAGTACAGAGAAATACAAATTGACAATACAAAATTGTGTTCTCTGGGTTTTTATATCTCCAAATTCCCCAGTATAACAAGGATTTTATAAAGTGTAACTGAATCTGTGTGCTCTATAATTCGTTTGTCTTGAGTAGTCAGCAATAGAGCTTTCAGAGCTAAACATTGAAATCATAAAGAGTATTTTAGATAGCATTCGGTTCTGAAATTCTGTGATTCCAGTAAAGGACACAATTTCAAGTTTTTAAAAAATTTTCCTCATTCCTGTCTTGATGGTGATACCCTAAAGTTGAACATCAGAATGTCTAAATTACAGTCCTGGTATTTTGACTTTTTCTCTGGTCTTCTCAAGTGGGTCGGTTTTCTATTGAAAAAAAAAAAAAGAGCAAGTGCAGTAATAATACTTTGAGGTGAAGGTGGGCAGGATAGCGTGCTCTCCCCATTTGTAGAGGACCTGCTTTACAGATTCAGTAGTTAAATTTCCCAGAATGTTTGTTTCCTCTTTTTAAAAATTTTTAATTTCTGAGACAGAGAGAGACAGAGCATGAGAGGGGAGGGATAGAGAGGGAGGGAGACATAGAATCCAAAGCAGGCTCAAAGCTGTGCTGTCAGCACAGAGCCCGATGCGGGGCTCGAACCCACGAACTGTGAGATCATGACCTGAGCTGAAGCTGGACGCTTAACCAGCTGAGCTACCCAGGCGCCCCCCAGAACGTTTGTTTCTAATCTGCTTTGCATAATTGTCCATTTTATCTTTACCTTTTACCTTTTCATTTTAGATTGATGTTAGGAAGAAAGGCTCTTTTGGTAGTACAGGATCTTGAATAACTCAGGATGTCTTGGCTGTTTGCTGTTGTTGGTAGGGCATGTGGGCTGCTGTGGTTTAGATTAAGGTAGGATTAGTGGAACCAAGTATTTAAAACCCTTGTTACAGAAAACATTCAAAATGGGATTCCCAAATCTGGGAGATTTCCTGTGTCTAAATATAGCATCATGATGATTTTTGAAAGGTTATTAAAATCTCTTTAGAATTTCAGGATTCTTTCTTCCTACTGTGAAGTCCAAATTCATTTGTTTGATAAAGTATTATGAATTAATATGATTTGCAAGCATTTGTATGTCTAATTAGTCTTAAACTTACTCCTGATTTGAAAATTCTGTGTTGTTTCACCTATTACTTTTTATGCAAAGGGCCAGCTAGGAAATACTATAGACCTTCTGGAGCACTGGAACTGCTTGATTTGGCAGTTATGGCAGGCATCTAGCCATAGAGAATATGTAAAAATGTATGTGCCATGTTCCAATAAAACTTTGTTTATAAAAACAGATGCTGAGTTGTGCTTGGCCCCCGGGCCATAGTTTGCTAACCCTTCTACCTCCTTGTGGTTGTCATGGCGCATATGCAGGGGGTTAATGAGAGACCGTGGAAAGACAGTTACTTTTACCAATGTGAATTATTACCATTACTTTCTTTTAAATATAGTTTAGTTTGTGATAGTTGGAAAACCTATGATAGTATTAGTCCTTGTAATGATATTTTATTGTACTAAGAAAATAATTGGTTAACCAGGTGGCAGTATGGAGATGATATGTATGAATGGTGATTACGTATGTGATTCATATGTGACAGATATGTGAAAGGGTTCTTCTAGTGGGTTGGTTTAAGTCTTATAAATGGCTTAGTAATGTTCTCCTCTCAACCAAAACAAACAAACCAACCAACCCATCTCCTTTTATGTTATAATAGCTAAATCTAAATCTTTAGTTAATGTGCTTGCGGTGTTTAATTGCAGATGTAGATGCCACTTGCAGCGACTTTAATTTTGGAACCGCTCTGCATATTGCTGCATATAACTTGTGCGCGAGCACTGTGAGATGCTTATTGGAGCATGGAGCAAATCCTGCCTTTAGGGTAAGAGGCCAAATTAAAAGTGAAAAAATCTTCAAAGAGTTAAAATGTCTAATATTATCTGCCAGTAAAGGGTTGTACCTGCATGTTGGTATAGAATCTGTATGAGGAAAGAGTTTATATTTTTGGGCTGCATATAAAGCGTAATGGTGATCAACTTTATCTCAAATAATTATAAGGCATAGCAGTGAATTTCAGTCCCCTTACACTGATAAGCTCTACCGAATTTCCTTTCATTCAGTGAAGTAAAATGTTTCGTAAAGTGTTACCATAGTTGAGTTTAAGTATCTTTCATTTAGTTTTTTTTTGATATGTTTATAAAAAGTAAGCTATCAAAAATGCATATGTTCAAGTTGTATTTCTATGTTAAATCATATTTCAAATTCTTTTGGAAAAACATTCCAGAAAAATTTTTAAAATGCACATTTAGGAGTGGAGTGGCATTTAAAAATTAAATTAAAGGAAAACTTAATTCTTTTCATGGTAATTGTGTTACTGATTTACAAAGTTAACACACAGGATTGAATTTCATAATCTTCGAACCTTTGGTATTTTATTGTCTTCCAGAGTGGCTCTCAGGGTTCTTTTTTTTAACGTTAACAACAGTGACTTGCTCTGGTGGGGATTTTTAATGGGGTCTGCGCCTTCCCCAGAGGGGACAGGAGTGGGCTGTGTTTGAAAAAGCCTCGTCTCTCCCCCACTTTTCCTCTCCCTGCCCCCTTTCCCTCTCCCCCTCCCCCCTTTTCCTCTCCCCTCTCCGCTTTCTTGTTTCCCTTCCGTGTACTTCTTTCTGCCACAGTTTCTGTTTAATCCCATCATTAGTTAATTAACCCACTTCCCCTCTTTCCTTACCCCTTCCTCTCCCTCCCTCCTTCCCTGTTGTTTATTGGGCACCGGGAGAATACGACAATAAATAAAAGTTTTTGTCTCCAAAGAGAATATCGTCCAGAGGGGAGGATGGACAAGTAATTTTTACTGCAGTGTGTTGCATTCAGTGGGTTATGATGTGGGAGTGGGCACCAAGTGCCAGGGGGTCACATACCAGGGGTATCTCTCTAAGCCTTGGAAAGGTTTTCTGGCAAAGGTGACATTGAGACTTAAACATAGTTGAGAACTAACTGGTTACAGGAGGGAGGTGCAAAGCGGTCTAGGCAGAGAGGAGAGTAGCACCTCGGAGGCTAGGAGATGACCCTGCAGTTTGGGTGGAATGTGAACGTGATATGTGTGTGCTTCTCCTAGTGTGACTGTGGACAAGACCTCATTAGTGGAGAAGGCAGTGAGGCGTGCCACTGAGGCAGATCACCAGGTCAAGCCAGAAACGATACTAGATTATTGTATTTTGAAGGTTAACACTTAAAAAAAAAGCAGACAGCATGTGGGTCAGCAGTAGTTCCTGGCTCACACTGTGATAACCACAGTTTTAGAAGAAAATGGGTCTATTATTAATCATGAACGAGCTTTCTTATGTTAGCACGACATCATCTTTGTTATTTTATTATTACTTAGTATTTTTTAAACAAGTTTTAGTTGCCACATTTTCTAGGATTAACATGTGTGACTTACTTTAGAAAGGTGAAGACTTAAAATTCTAAAGTAGGATAGTTATTGTAAATACAGTTTACAGCTTATCAGTACAAGGTTTAAAAAATCTCCCCCCCTTTTTTAAATCAAGAGTATATATTTGTGCCATACACACATTTATTGTATTTTGTATATTTTCATTGAAATCTGGGATTAAAATAGGCCTACCACCACCTCAGCAATTGGATAACAAGTCTTCCTACCATATGTTTACTTAGGACCAAACTGACTTGAATTTTAAAACAAAAAAATGTGAGGCGCTTGCAAACTAAGCGTGTTCTAAAAACCTCATAGCTTTCATCCATATGAAGCAATTGAAGATAATCAGTAGAGAAGACAAGGAAAAGAAGTTTCTCAGCAAAAGAATCTTGACTCACCTTATTAAAAGAAGATTACAGTCTGGAGACCCTTTTATCGAGTCCGAGATTTTTGGTTAGGGAGCACGGAAGAGAGACACCATGTTTGAGGGAAGGATAGCCTTGACGAGTAGGAGAAATTTCTCGGCTGAGTCTAGCAGGTCCTAGACATGGATTCAAATGTCACCTCTGCCAGGAATCATGTAAATGGCTTTGAGTGAGTCCTTAGTCTTTTCTTGCTGAATTTTCCTAATGGCAAACTGGAGATATTAGTAATATTTTTCTTGGTTAGTTGGTTATTGTTTCTCCTACTACAACATAAACTCTCCATGGGCATGGATATTTTTATCTGTTTTGTTCATAAGCTTTTTCTTGATGTGAGAATCAAATGAGACAATTTATATGATAGGATTTGGTTATATAAGCACCACGCAAATGTTAGTGGGCTCGTAACTGACCATTTTATCTTGTTGCAGGATAAATCCAAGGATGCAGTCTCTCCTTTATAGTGAGACCAGAGCTGTTTTCTTGATTGTAGCCCAAATTTAGAAGTATTGAAGCTGTAGTTTCTATTCCTGAGATCGGAGTCACTCCATGAGTGGGCAGGATGGGTCAGGTCACAGAGCCGAGGCGGCAGCTGTGGGGTAGTGGACAGAATCCTGGATCCGGGGCTGGGAAGCCAGTCGGTGCTGTGACCTCTGTCTTTAAACCTGCCTTCTCTAAACCCGCACAGCCAGGCATGCTGTCCACTCATGACCTCAGTGTTTGCTCTTCCCCGAGCCTGGGCCACCTTTCCCAACCAGCTACCCTGCATGGTCACCACATGTCCCCGGGCCTCCGAGTCAGTGCGTCTTCGCGGTGCATCCTTCCCTGACCACCGTGCATGCGTAGACTCCACTCTCCGGGTGTTCTCCACCTCCCTTCCCTGAATTGTTTTTCTCTCTTTGCCACTTTTTACCATTTAAGATACCATATCCTTGACTTGTTTGTTTATAGTCTGTCTCTCCCAACAGAGTGTGCTTTTTGAGGGCAGGGGTTTTTTTTCCTCCTCACTGTGGCATCAGTAGCATTTAGAATGGCCTGGCATGTAGTAGATATTCAGTAAATTGTCTGAACAAATACATGAGGAATGAGTTTAACTTAAATTTTTAAAAACTTTTTTTTTTTTTTAAATAATTGTGTATGACCACGTAGAGCTTTGGAGTAGATACGAATTGAAATTAAATTCTTCTCTTCTATTTGTAGAACGACAAAGGACAGATCCCTGCTGATGTTGTTCCAGACCCGGTTGAAATGCCATTAGAAATGGCCGATGCTGCAGCAACCGCTAAAGAAATCAAGCAGATGCTGTTAGATGCGGTGCCTCTGTCCTGCGACATTTCGAAGCCCGTGCTTCCAAACTGTGATCGTGTGGCTAGCAAGGCGATGCTTGCCTCACTCGGTCTGAAGTTGGGGGACCGTGTTGTTATTGCGGGACAGAAGGTATAGTAAGTAGCTGCGGTCTCGAAAGCTGTGTCTGAGGTCAGAGTGCTTGTGGCCTGGCTGCCCAGGGTGTACACAGTGCGGCCAGAGTTTGGCGCTTTTTAAAAAAAGTGCAACGTGTAAGTAGAAGCATACTTAACGGGAACTGTGAAACTTAGATGCACGTTTACTATGAAGTACGATCCAAGAATATAAACGACTTGGACTTAGTCATGAAGACGTCTTTGCTGGAGTGGGAAGGAGGGAGTATGGGAAGCTGTTGTGTGAATTTAGAGGCGCGAGCTGAGACCCTGCTGGGCCTGGATCTGGCTCCTTGCAGCCCCCCACCCCCGCCGTCCCCAGCGGGTTTTCCCTCTAGGACTACCTGGCAGGAGTGGAGCCACGGAGGCCCTTGCCATTCATGGGTGTTTGGCCTTGAGACCCCTTAATAGAGAAATCTTAGATATTATTTTAACCTGATAATAAAAGCGTATGTGGAAAAGAGGACCTTTTGGCCTCTAGAAGGGGATCTAGACGCCTCTCATTCTCCAAAGCCCCAGTTTCCTTTTGGTACTTACTTGTGGCCATTCTCTCTTTTCTAATATCTCATAAGGAAGAGCGTTTTCTTTTTCTTTTTCCTTTTTTTTTTCCCCCTAACTTTGGGGTTAACAGGGTGCTTGGTGTGAAGAGTAGAACAGGGCGGTCCTGCTTGCCTGTCGCATTTCCTAACACAGTTATGTCCAGATATTTGGGTGGGCCTGTGGGGAGGGTGATGCGGGTTCCTCAGAAAACGCCAAAATTGGGAAGTTGGATTTACTGAGAAAATTCCTTCAAAAAGGACTACAAACAAATGATTATGTTGAGCATGACATTTACCAACTTCAAAAAGAATACATTGATGGGACATTGGGTAGCTTTTTTTTTTTTTTTTTTAACTTGGGACTAACATTCAGTCTTCTTAGTCTTTCTGTCTTATGCCTGAGCATGGGTGTTTAGAAGAGTTAATCTGCCGTCTTATTTTACCTTTAATTTTGGATAATTTAAAGCTATACAGAAGCAGAAGCATATAACGAGTGTGCGTGTACCAGTCAGCTGCTTTAACTTGATCACCTCACGGTCGTCCTGCTTCCTTTATTCTTTCTCTCAGCTTGCTGCTTTGCTGCTGGTCCTTTCATCCTCTTAGGGATGTCTTTCAAGGAGCAGAAGTTCATTTATTTTGAGAGAGAGGGAGTGAGTGCACACAAGGGAGGTTGGAGCAGAGAGAGAGAGAGAGAGAATGCCCAGCAGGCTCCGGGCTGACCGGCTGTGATGCAGGGCTCCAGTTCATGGACTGAACCTTGAGATCATGACCTGAACTGGAACCAGGAGTCAGGCGCTCAGCCAAATGAGCCACCCAGATGCCCCTCAAAGAGCAGAAGTTTTAAGTTTTGAAGAAGTCCATTTTTATCAACATTTCCTTACATGCATTGTGTGCTTAGCATAGCTAAGAAATTTTCCACTCTCTCATAGTACAGTGGAGGATAGAGTACGTACGCTTTCTCCCAGAAGTTTATAGTTTTAGGTTTTTACATTTAGTTTTATATTTAATTTTGAGGTAGTTTTTGTACAGAGTGCTAGGTATAGTTTCTTTCTCTTTTTTTGCATCCGGTTATCTGTTCCAACACCATATTTTGACAAGACTGTTCTTTCCCTCTTGAATTGCTCCTTCTCCTTTGTCACCTGACCTTATGTGTGTGGGTGTATTTCTAGGTTTTATTCTGCTCCATCGGTGCAGTGATTATCTTTTCTTCAGTACTACACCATCTCGAGTGCTATAGCTTTATAGTAAGTTTTGTCAATCAGATGTCGTTAGGCCTTCAGTTTTGTTTTATTTTAGTTTGTTTGTCTTTCCACATACATTGTAGAATCAGCGTATGGACTTAAAATCATATAGAAAGTCCTTCCGGGATTTTGAATAGAGTTGATTTGACATAGCTCAGTTGAGGAGAATGAATGCCTTAAATATACTGAGTCTTTCAAACACAAGTACAATATATCTCCATTTAATCGGTCTTTGCTTTATTTCTCAGTTTTATAGTTTTAAGCATTTTAGATATGGCACATACCTTGTTAGAGTTATACCTAAGTTTTTCATGATCTCTGGTGCTAGTGTAAATGGTGAGGTTTTGGAAATTTCATATAGAAATACAGTTGATTTTTGTATATGGACCATATTTTCTGTAGCCTTGCTCAATTTGTGAATTCCGTTGGCCTTGTTTGT
Source organism: Mungos mungo (assembly GCA_004023785.1). Lineage (NCBI taxonomy): Eukaryota > Metazoa > Chordata > Mammalia > Carnivora > Herpestidae > Mungos > Mungos mungo. Next base: position 49,659 of record PISW01006736.1, on the reverse strand, counting down.
GGCTTCTTTGGGATATCCTATGGAAACAATCATGTTGTCTGTGAATAGAGACAGTTTCTGGTCTTTCCAATCTACCTGTTTTTCATTTGTTTTTCTTGCCTAGTTCCATTGTCTAGGACCTCCAGTATAATGATGAGTGGAAGTAGTAAGAATTGGTCAGTTGTCCTGCTCCCCACACGGAGGAGGAAGCACTCAGCCTTCCTTTCATGAAGTATCATAGTTGTTAGCTGTAGATTTTGTGGGCATCTTTTACTGAATTGTGGAAGTTCCCATCTAACCCTGGTTTGCTGAGAGTTTTTTAAAAAAATGATTACTATCATGAAAGGATGTTGAAATTTGCTAAAGGCCTTTTATTCTGCATTTGTTGAGAGAGTACGTTTCTCCCACCCCCTTTCGTCTGTGGGTGTGATGAATTACATTGATTAATTCTCAAATGGTGAACTAACCTTGCTCTCTCATGATAAGCCTTAATTAGTCACGACACTGGGTTTGATGTGCTATATTATCGCTGAATTCTGTATATTGCCGGATTTGATTTGCTCTTATTTTGTTGAGGATCTTTGTGTCTGGGTTTGGGATCAAGGGAATGCTGGGAATGAGTTGAGAGTCCTTCCACTTTTATATTCTATCTAGGTTTGTGTAGAATTGATTATTTTTTGCCTTAAATTCCTTGGTAAAATTCACCAGTGAGTCCATCAGTTTCTGCAGGGCTTTTTGTTTTGTTTTGTTTTGTTTTGGAAGGTTTTTAACTACAATTTCAATTCAGGTGGGAGCTTTGACAGTTTGCATCTTTTAAGGAATTGGAACATTTTATCTCATTATTAAATTTAGAGGCATAGGGCTGTTCATAGTATTTTCTTACTATTCTTTTTTAAAAATAATTCTTTAAAATTTAATGTTTATTTATTTTGAGAGAGAGAGCAAGCGAGCGAGCGAGCAGGGGAGAGGCAGAGAGAGAGACACACACAGAATCTGAAGCAGGTTCCAGACTCTGATGTGTCAGGACAGAGCCGGATGCGGGACTAGAACTTATGATAATGACCTGAGGCGAAGTCGGATGGTCAACCGACTGAGCCACCCAGCTCTCCACTGTTCTTTTCTTTTAATGTTTACTTATTTTTGAGAGACAGAGTGAGAGAGCATGTGCTTACCAGTGGGGGACGGGCAGAGAAGGAGAGCAGAGGATCCAAAAGCAGGCTCTGTGCTGACAGCAGAGTTTGATGTGGCGCTCAAGCCTGTGAACCCTGAGAGATCATGACCTGAGCCAAAGTCAGCCACTTAACTGACTGAGCCAACCAGGTGCCCCCTTTCTTACTATTCTTTAAATGACTGAGGGAATGTAGGTGTCCTGCTTTCGTTCATGATGTTTGCAATTTATGCCCTCTCTTATTTTTTTCTTGGCCTCTAGCTAGAAGTTTATTAATTTTATTTATCCTTACAGACAACCAGCTTTTGGGTTCATTGATATTTTTGTTATTTTTCTGTTCTTAATTTCTTATCTTTATTCTTTCTTTCTTTTGATTTCTTTGTGTCTTCACTTTCTAGTTTTTTTAAATGGAAGTTTAGATCATTGATTTGAGGTCTTTTCTAATACCAGTGTTTAATGCTATAGATTTCCCTCTAAGCACTGCTTTTATTGCATCCCACAAATTTTCATATACCGCATTTCACTCAATTCAAAGTGTTTTTAGATTTAGGATTCTTATATCTTTTTGGTGAATTGACTGTTATCATTATATAATATTTCCTTTCATCCCTGGTAATATTACTGTTCTGAAATCTACTTTGAGGGAATGGTTTTTAAAAACTCCCATAAAGTTTGCAAGAGTAGTAATCCTCAAAATTTATTCTGATTTGTGTTTTATTTAGGTTGGAACATTAAGATTTTGTGGAACAACTGAATTTGCAAGTGGGCAGTGGGCTGGCATTGAGTTGGATGAACCAGAAGGAAAAAACAATGGAAGTGTTGGGAAAATCCAGTACTTTAAATGTGCCCCCAAATATGGTAAGGGACATATGGTCTAACTTAATGAGAATTAGTATAAGATAATCAAATTTATTCTTTTATTGTTTTTAAATAAAACTTTCCTCCTGGTTGCCCATGTAGTAAGAAGGGCCCTGTTCTCGCTATGAGCGGCACCGTGATTGGGAGATGGTGTCTCCCCAGGAGCACACAGGTTCTGTGGCCCTCCCGTAGTCCTGCCCAGGATGCTCCCGTGACTGAGGGAGGGGCTCGTTATCACGGAAGTGCAGAGCTCTGGAGGTGGAGAAACTTGAAAACTTTGAAAAGCAAATGAGGCCAACTGTATAACTGTACTCCTGAGATGGGTTGATTCTTTCTCTTTCTGACAGATGTTTGTTTAAATTCATATTCTCTCTCTCTTTCTCTCTCTTTCTCACACACACACACACACACACACACACACACACGCACCCCTTGACATATTGAATTAAATTTGTCACTCTCAATTTTGTGAATATTTTTCCTTGCCATGAAATATTCTTCTAGAACATCAGTTTCCCTGGTTGTTCAGTATTTCATATTACAGCCCCACAAGGAGGCACTATGATTTAATGCTGAAGTCCTGGCTTCGAGTCTGACTGCTTAAGCAAGAGTCAGCTTCCCTACCTACCAGCTCTGTGACCTTAATTCTCTCCTTGTGCCTCAGTTTGTCTTCAGTAAAATGGGGGTAACAGTATCTCAAATGTTTGAGTGATAAATGTATAAAGCACCTTGAATAGTGCTTGATTCCCTCTTGCACTCAAAAGATGGTAGCTATTTGCTAGCTGTTATGCATTTATCAAAGTTACTAGTTTCCTTTTGTCATACACTTAATATGGAGCATCATTTTCTGGTCTTATAATTTTTTTGTTTATAAAAATGTTTTTTGTGTAAAATTTGAAAAACATTAAAAAGGTTAAAAGAGGAAGATAAAACCACTTGTATATTTCTTCTATTTAATTCTTTTCATGAAATTTGGATTATATAGTTATATATGTTTTGCATTTTTACTTGCCATGCTATTATAATTTCCCCAAATCATTAAATATTGTTTGAAAATGTGATTTTTAATGGCTCCATTTTCTTTAATTTTCCAATTTGATGGCTGAAAGTTTCTATGTTTGAATTCATATTTCTTTGATTGTGGTGAAATAAGATATTTAAAATGTTTTATATATCTCACAATAAAACATTTTGATTTATATATATGTATATTGTGTGTGTGTGTGTGTGTGCGTGCGTGTGTGTGTGTGTGTGTGTGTGTTATCCTGGCAATTGCCCAGAAATAATTGTTCATATTACTTGCTTACTAAATGATTGCAATATTAGTGGGTTTTTAAAAACTTTAGAAACCAAATTCATACTTAAGATATTAAACTCTTACAGTTATTACAGATGTTTTGCCCAGTCATTTACCTTTGAACTTCATTTGCAGTGTTTTGGCACAAAATTTTATGTAGTTAAGACTTTTTCTCTTATGTTGCATTTATGCTTAGACAGTTCTTCCTAACCCAAGGAATAATTTAAAATTATATATTTTATTCTTCTGAAGGTTTTAATTTTTTACACTGAGCTATGTAACCCATTTGGAAGGTATTTGGTTAGTTGTGTGGAATTAAGAATTTAATTTTAGTTTCCCTTTGTTAGCTAATTTTGGTAACCGTCAAGCAGACTAAGGGCCAGAGCAAAACTACTAGCAACGCACAGGGTGGAGGTCAGTCAGGTTTGTTGGAAATGCCCAGACTGTAACAGAATGCATGTTGCCCCCCAAATCTCATCATCCCAAGGAGAGGCATGCTTGATGAGGACAAAGCCTGATACCCCAAGGACCTGCTTCTGTCCCTTTTCCATGCTTAACGGTGAGATTTGGGGGGGGCAGAGATCACATGTTGGATTTAAAAACGGGAGTTACCCTAAGCAAAAGCCAAAGAGTCTGTCTCCTCTCGGCAACAGTTATTATTTTTATTTTCCCCCTCTCTCTAACTCCATCAGTTTTCCTCTGGCTTGTGCTTTCTTCATTATAAATTAAATTCTTATAAATGCTGTAGTCTGTTTCAGGATTGTTTTGTTCAACTGATCTGTTCATTCTAGCACATATTAGATTTTTTAAATTGTAAAAATTTTACAGTTTTTAAAACTTTTTTTTAGAGCAATTTAGGTTCAAAACAAAATTGAGATGAAGGTGCAGAAATTTCTGTGTGTCCCCTGTTCTCATGCCCTTGTGGCCACCTCCATTACCAACACCCCTTCACCAGAGGCCACATTTCTTTTTTTTTTTTTTTAATTTTTTAATGTTTTATTTATTTTTGAGACAGAGAGATTCAGAGCATGAGCAGGGGAGGGGCAGAGAAAGAGGGAGACACAGAATCGGAAGCAGGCTCCAGGCTCTGAGCTGTCAGCATAGAGCCCGACGCGGGGCTCGAACCCACGAACCCACAAACCCACGAACGTGAGATCATGACCTGAGCCGAAGTCGGAGGCTTAACTGACTGAGCCACCCAGGCGCCCCCAAGAGGCCACATTTCTTAAAGTAGATGAACCTGCGCTGACTTCTCATCATCACTCAAAGCCCATGGTTTCCACTGGGGTTCATACACTCTTTGTGTGGCACCTTCTGTGGGTTTACATAAATGTTTAGTGCTGGGTCTCTATCAGTGCAATATCATAGAGAGTGTTTTCACCTCCCTGAAATTCCTCTGTGCTCTGTCTGTTCATCCCCGCCCCCCTCAGTGCCTAGTAACCACTGATCTTTTTACCGTCTTCTTAGTTCTGTCTCTTCCAGGATGCCATACCGTTAGGATTATACAGTATGGACATAACCTCTTCAGAGTGGTTTCTTTCACTTAGTAACTTGCATTCAAGTTTCCTACATGCCTTTTCATGGCTTGCTAGTTTATGTCTTTTTAGTGCCGAATAATATTCCGTTGTCTGGATGTATTGCAATTTATTTACCCATTCATCCTCTAAAGGATATCTTGGTTTCTTCTAAGTTTTGGCAGTTATGAAAATTTTATAATAAATTTTCATACTTGGTAAAACTGGGGTGCCTGGGTAGCTTGGTTAAGTGTCCAACTCTTGATTTCAGTTCAGGTCAGATCTCATGGTTTGTGAGGTTGAGCCCCATATTGGGCTCTGCACTGACAGCGTGGAGCCTGCTTGGGATTCTCTGTCTCCCTCTCTTTCTGTTCCTCTCTCTGTCTCTCAAAAATAGATAAATAAACATTAAAAATACTTGGTAATACCATTTTTATGTATTTTAGTAATTTTAATAATTACCAAAATGAATGCATGTAACTAGTTGAGTAAACCAAATTGTATCATAAGGTTTATTAAAAACATTAGTTAAATCCATCCCTGGCTTGCCCTTCCCTGACCCCGAGTCCCGCCCTTTAGAAGCAAGAACTATTTCAACTTCTTTCGTTGTATCTTTTCATATTAGTACTTATATTTATAAATAATATATTTATATAAATCTCTCTTGATTTTTCCAATTGTATGTATTTATTCCTTAAGATTTTATTTTTAAGTAATCTCCATACCTAATGTGGGGCTTGAACTCACAACCCTAAGAACAAGAGTCACATGCTCTACTGACTAAGCCAGCCAGACGCCCTTGATTTTTCCAATTTTAGACATATACTGACTTCATACTATGAGGAGAAAGTCAGTTTTTTTTTCCTTTACTATTCTAAGTCAATTTTTTTCTTCATTTACTTACTTGTTTTGGTGGAGCACATCCTCCAGTACCTTTTTGACAAAGGTCTCATGGGAGATAAATTTTTGAAGCCTTCCATTCTAAAAAATAAGTTTACTTCTACCCTCACACTTTATTTGCTTGTTTGATGGGAGAAGGAATGTCAGGCTGGAACTCATATTCTCTCAGTATTTAGAAGGGGGTACTCTTGTCAGACAGAGTTTGGCAAATTTTTTTGTAAAAGGCCAGAGTAAATATTTTAGGCTCTTAGGGCCACACAGTGTCTTGTTGCCAGTATCCAGCTGCCCTGTTGGAGTGAAGAGGCCGCCGTGGACGGTGTGTGCACACGAGGGTGCGGTCGTGTCCCAAACTAGTTGGCGAAACCCGGCGGCCGGCGGGATGTGGCTCCCGGGCCGTTGGCTTGTCAGCTGTTCTCGGGACTTTCCAGGGTTGCTGTGGAGAAGTTTCAGAATCTTTCTTCTGCTTTTGATATTCCCCCCCCGCCTTCCCTTTGGAAGCTTCTTTGGAAGCTTTTGGTATTTTTTATCCTTTTTATCATTTCTTATTTCTTTAGACTTTGTATCATTCGTACTCCTTGCTAATTTAATTTCAGTGGAGTTTTGGCAGGACTTGTGGTAAAACAAAATGGGCCATGTTGATCTGGAAACCTGTTACTCTTCTATTTAAAAATAATGATTCCTACATTTTTACTTTAGATAAGCTTTACAATTATATGTTGAGATCTGGGAAAAGTCCCATTGGTACTTTGATTAGCATGAGTTACCAAATAGGAACTTCCACCCATATTCTGTGTGAACTGTGGGCTTTGGTTGTAGCCAATCATGGCTTTAACTTTATTTTGGTTCTCCTAAGTGATATACTCGGTTGAAAAAAATAGGAAAAATGAGAACTATATATAGATGTGGTTTTATATGCTATAGAAATCTTTTAAAGCAATGGAATTAAATATTCTTTAAAATATTTTATATATATATAATATATTATATTATGGGATAATATGAAGAGGAAATTTTCTATTAAGGCCTTGGAAGAAAAACCATATAGCTTTCCTCAGATTGAGGAAAAACCATCCACTAAGCAACATTATTATGGTATTAATGACAAATTTGAAAGATAACTCGTAGACTGAGTACTCTCATAAATATGTTTCGGTTTTTAGTTTTTTACAGTCTTATATTCACACATAAATTTTTTTCAGATACAATCATAAACATATAACTTCATTTTTATTTCCTTGATTTAATTTTCACACTTTTCTATATTTCTTTACAATTTGTATTATATCACTTCTAGACGGTGATGTAATAGTTCATTGGCAAATAATCATTTTCTCCTACTTATGAATCGAATCACAATGATGACACACTCAGGTATATGGGCTTTTCCTCTCATTTGGATTATTTTTTTTGTGATTAATTTCCAAGAGTGAATTGGGTCATGGCAGTAAACTAGAAATTGTTTTGGCTTGGAAATCTGTCTTTTCCTCATACAAATGTAACTTTGTAACCTTTGTGAACATCTTTAAGTATAAATGTTTCTTTATAATTAATGCCACAAAGTGGATTAAGTCAGAATTTTTGCCTTCCAGTAAGATTGAACAAATTTACATTTCTGGAGTATAAAATAATTTCTTCCAACCCTTGGCAATTGCATGTAGTTATCACACTGTAGTGTGTGTGTGTGTGTGTGTGTGTGTTTGGCAATGAAAAGAACTTAGAGAAAAGAATAGAAACCCAAGGAAAATCTGCGAGGTGGGAGACAGAAGAGAGAACATTGTGGATAAGTCAGAAGAGAGAAAAATCAAGATTAAGTAATATAGAATCCCAAGGAGGAAAGCATTCCATGATTATCAGAAAAAGTCATATAGTTAGCACTTTTTAGTTATTAACAAAGCACTCACTTTTTGTAGTCTTGAGCACTTCTACAGACCCATTTTAAAACAAGTTGTTTTTAATATACATATTACATTTTAGTCTTGGTGTGTCTTTGTTAGATTGTAAATACCCAATGGAAGAGTATGTACATATTATGACTTTTTTTATCATTTAAAATGTCTTAGCTAGATATTCTTTGTATTTACAGTCCATATTCACTATCATTAATGTCTATGCATACGTATTTATACTGGATATTTCATTGCCTGGATAAACTCCTCATTTTTCAATGGAATTTTATATGCTGAGCCGCTGTATATCGGCATCCCCTTCCCCTGCCCCCACCCGCCTTCCCTCCCCAGCATGCACTGCGCTGTGTAGGATTGTCAGGAGCTGAGGGCTAGGCCTTTTGGTAAGATTATACTTTGTACTTGAGAGTATTTTTTATATCCCTACTATGCGTAAGGCACTGAAATTAGGTACAGTGGGGAAATGCAGAAATGAATAACGTTTGAAATTTATCTTCCAAAGGTGTACAGTCTGGAAGAGAGATTAGAACAAGGGCTAAAAAGCTCTCATCTGGGGAAAATGCGTCTTAAAGGAGATACAAAGTGACACAGATGAATAGTTTTTATGTTCTATCCTGCACTATTATTTGCCACGAGACGAGTCAGAAACCATTACGAGGTTGATGGACAACTGCTACCTTCACTCATCTCTCTCTTCCCTGATTTCACTTAATACCTGATTATGCGTCTGTCATGGGATTTTTACATTACTGTGTATGTTCCTCTTGACAACTAGATTGTAAGCTCTCTGAGGGCAAGTGCTGTGTCTTACTTTTTCCTGTCTCTCCTTACAGGATTCCTGGTGGGCACAAAAAAAAAGAACTTAAAGATTTATATTATCAAATGGTTGTTCTTGCCCCTTTATTGGAAATGCTTTTGATGGTTTAGTACTAACTCAAGTTCTGCATTCCTCCCTTAGGTATTTTTGCACCTCTTTCAAAGATAAGTAAAGCAAAGGATCGAAGGAAGAATATAGTACCCACTTCTGCAAAAGCCGTGCCTCACATCAGGTCCCAAAAAATCGATGTAGCTCATGTGACGTCAAAAGTAAATACTGGTAGGTGAGGCCAGAAAGTTAAGTCTCTTATTCAGTATATTTGTTTCTTTTGTGGAATGCCTTATATTTAGGTTGCTTCACCCTTTTTTGTTAGACAGATTTGTTCGAATTTAATGACACCTGCATCTTACGTGTTTTTAAACATCAGTCATGGTTTGTGATTTTGATTCCTGACCAGAACACTGTACATTTGTTCCTTTCTTTTCTTTCCTACCACCTGCAAACCTTCATCACCCCCTAGTGAGATTTTATATCTAGATTTTATACCTCCAGTAGATCCTTATAAACACAACTAGCTGTATGTTTCTCACCTATTCAAGAATTCTAGTGACTTTTAATCAGAAGATATTCTGACTCTGAGTCCTTCCTGTATTTAATGGGATCTCTGGCTGCCTCCCTAACTGAGCTGCAGTTTCCTGTCTCACTGTCTTGTGCGTACGTTGTCCTCCCCCCTCCCTCCATACTTCGTCTTGTGCTGTTTCTCTGGGTGCAGTAATTTGACTCATGCCTTTGGGGTCCTGACTGTGCTTTACCTCCTTATTCAGGTGCTGTTTCCCCAAGAAGCTTCGCTGATGGCCCCGATCACTCTCGTGTCTCCTGTCTCTAATTCTGTGTACACTTGTGTCCATACCACACAATTCTTGGTTATCTTGGGTCTCATCCTCCAGTTGCTTTATTTGTGCAGATCTTTTATTCTTTCAGCAAAATTTTAAACTTTAAACAGACTATGAGCGTGTTTTGTACTTCCATTCACTCTAGTAGTACATAGCACAAAATAGACCCTCAGTAAGTACTTGCTAACTTCCTAGTGTCTGAAGCAGAAAGGCTTTTGACTGTGATTAAAGGATTTTGTCCAAGACTTTCTACTCTCTCCCACTGAGCTATTTGAATATTTCTGTGTCAGTATTGGAGTTCATAACTATTAAAAAAATACATCATGATATCTAGTAAAGGAGAGCTTCTTACCTTATTCTTAAACAGTTCTTGCCTATTTGGATCCTTATGAATCATACTTCCAGATAAATTTTAGAATCAGCTATTAAGTTTCTTTTAAAACTATCTGTTGAAGTTTTATTGGTTTTGCGTTTTAAACTATAAGTCAATTTGGGAAAAAGTGACATCTTTACAATATTAAGTGTTTTAATTTTAAGCTTGGATATTGCTTTACTTAATTGGGTCCTTTAAAAATATCTCAGTAAGATTTTATAATCTTCCCTATAGCTATCTTATACTAGTCTTGTTAGGTCTGTTCTTGGCTACCTCATACTTTTGTGTGTGTGTGTGTGTGGTTTTTTAATTTATTTTTGAGAGACAGAGACAGTGTGAACAGGGGAGGGTCAGAGAGAAAGGGAGACACAGAATCCAAAGCAGGCTCCAGGCTCTGAGCTAGCTGTCAGCACAGAGCCTGATGTGGAGCTCGAACCCATGAACCGTGAGATCATGACCTGAGCCAAGGCCGGACGCTTAACCGACTGAGCCACCCAGGTGTCCCTACCTCATACTTTTTGATGCACTTGTAAATGGTGTCCTTTTAACCTGAACCCAGAAGTTCACAGCTATTATGAAAAGAAAACCCAAAGAAAAGCCCTGGGGGTCCCCTATTAGATATAAAATGGAGGAAATCCCTTTTTTTAAAGATAGATTTTTTTTTTTATATCCCTTTGGTTCTGTACCACCCCTGTCCCTAGGCAGTCCTGCATGGCGCACTAGCAGCCGTGGGTGGCCAGGCACTGGAAACCCCAAGGGAAGAGAACCCTTCTCTCCGACCAGAGAAACTGTGGTCCCAGGAACAGGGATGAAATCTCTCCAATAGTTTGTCTTCTTTTTTCTCACTGCTTGTCCCTAGAGGCAGAGTCAATCCCATAAGACTGTATGACAGAGCAAGGGAACTAAAGCTTAGGGACCCTGTCCAGATACTAGAAAGGGGTGCCTCCAGGAGCAGGAAAGTTCCAGGGAGACTACGGAGAGGAGGGAGCTCAAGAAAGTGGTCTCAAAATGTTGGGTGTGAACTTCTGGGCTTGGGTGTGAACTTGTGCACATGCGGATCTGACCACAGGCTTTGGTCTCCAGGGTAGACCACTGTCCAAGTCCCAGATACTACCGGAGATGGCATGACCTAGGGGAAGGGTCCCAAAAGGCTTTGGAACCTGAACTGGCATTGGAAACACAGTGTCCAGAGGTGGGAGGATGGCCAGCCTGAACCTAGGTTGACTCCTTGCTAAAACAAAATGATAAACATTCCCCATAGGACTTAGACAAGATCCAGAGTCCTACAACATAATATTTACAATGTCCAGGATGCAATCCACAATTGCTCAAAATATGGAAAACCAGGAAAATCTCAATATCCCTCAAGGAGAAAGATAATCAAAGATCACCAACCTTGACATGATATAGACATCACACTGATAAAGACTTTAAATAATATATTGTAACCATCCTCTAAGAATTAAGGGTAATACTCTTGAACAAGTGGAAAGAAAGTTCAGAGGAATGAAGATGTAAAAAAGAACCAAATGCTGTGTGAGCATGTACACACGTAGCACTAACGAGTATGGTTAAAACTGGGGTGGATTGTATCAATGTTGGTATCCTGGTTGTGGTATTATAGTTATTTAAACAGCTACATTTGGGGAAATTGGGCAAAGTATTACTTATACCACTGCCTGTGAATCTCCAGAGATCTCAATTTAAAGATTCAAATAAGAGGGGCACCTGGGTGGCTCAGTTGGTTAAGTGTCAGACTTTAGCTCAGGTCATGATCTCATGGTTTGTGAGTTCAAGCCCTGCATCTGGCTCTGTGCCGACAGCGCCGAGCCTGAAGCCTGCTTCACATTCTGTGTCTCCCTCCCTCTCTGCCCCTGCTCCACTTGCGTTCTCACTCTCAAAAAAGAAATAAACATTACAAATAATTCAAATAAGAAAGAGCTAAATGAATATTTTAAAACTGAAAGAACCAACTGAAAAATAAGAAATGAACTCTGTGGGGTGCCCGCATGAAGTCTCTCTTACCCACCCCTCCATCCAGTTCCTGCTGTTGTCGTTCTGGTCCTCATTCTGCCTGAAGTAATAGCTCCTCACTGGTCTGTGCATTCTCCCTCTGCCTGTCTAGTTTCCTTCTAAATTTTGCTGCCAGGGTGCTGTTCCCCCCCTGCCTGTTCATGCCAGCCCTCTTTCACATGAAGTCCATCAGAGACTCATTCCTCCGCAAGAGGACTGGTTCCTTCTCGGGCCCCATTGCCCCCTGAGATTCCACTCTGACCTGTCTCTCCGGTCTTCCTTCTTCCACATCCCAAAGTGCTCTTCATTCCAGCCAAGCTACTCATCCTTCTCTGACCCTGTCTTTAAGATTTTTTTTCTCTTTGTCCATCTAGACTGCCTACCTTCAGTTCTTTCTGACCATACCCCCGCTGTGCTCTGGAAGAAGTCTGACCCGTCCTTCAAGACCTATCTCAAAATGTCATCTTCTCGAGGCATTAATTTATCTTTGTAGCCACAATTTTTGTCTCCCTTTTCCATGTTAGCGCTTATCCATCAGTGCCCTCCCATTTCAGTGATTTAGTTCTCCCTGCTCCCATCTATCCACCATAGCGGATTGAGAAGAGGTGCTTCTGTCAGGCTGAGACCATGTCTTGCTCATGTTTGTGATGCTCAGAGTATATGGTTGTTCACTCCAGTGCTTCCTAGGTGAGAAGAATTGAAATGGATGCTTGATGGAATTTGAACCTGGGTGCCATCCATTAGGTTTCCTACTTAAATAGTGTGGTTCTGGAGAATGGAAACAGAAGTCCGAATAAGGCAAAGTGTTATTCATGGACTTTTCTTTTTTAAAGTCGGTTTGTTTGTGAGACTTGGGTGTGGTGATAGTTATCTTCAGAGCACCCGTGGCAGAGAGTGTGGGGTTTCTTACTGTCTGACATTCACTTTGATGAACAGCGGCTATCATGATTTGCAGCAATTCTTACCCAGAATTCACTATCTACACGGCAAATCTGTTGTGATGGATTTGCACGCATAGGAGTGAGATCTGGAAGTGGTCTGCGAATCCTAGTGGGTGGATGGCAGTGAGGTTCACTCTGCCTGCTGGCGTTGTGCCAACACACTGCTGAGTGTGTAAAGTGTCAAACAACTAGGGAGGTGTGCTTTAAATGTCTTACAGTGTTTAGAATTCCTTAGTGGATTGTTAATAAATAGGTTTATTTTTATTTTATTTTTTTTTTCACGCATGCAAAAGCAAAGGGCTTTATTATTACGGGCTTATAAGCTCGGGCTCACAGACTTCACCAACGCAGTGGATTCATGCTGAGAGCCTAATAAATAGGTTTAAAAGAGACTTTAGTGGTATTTGAGGAAATTGGGGTTTCCAGATGGGCTAAGGATGCATTTTCCCCCTCTTTATGTAATGAAATATTGGTCCCTTCTTTCTGTGAGTTGATTACCCAACAGGTTTTCGGAAGTGGGTAACATTTAGATAATGAGGGATGTCTGTACATTAAAAAGAAAATACATTTTTATGTTTAATGTTAAAGTTCTTGCTGAAAGTGTTTGTTTCTATGTGGCAGGATTAATGACCTCAAAAAAAGATAGTGCTTCTGAATCAACACTTTCATTGCCTCCTGGTGAAGAATCAAAACCTGTAACGGACAAAGATGGTAAGATAATTTTGTAACTTCCATTCTAAAAATTTAATTTACTGATGGAACTTTAAAATAATATAGTGATAAAGCTTATATGGGAGCTAAGTTTTAAGGTTTTTAAGGAAAAGATCATTACAGTAGGAAATCATCCTTAAAAATACCGTAAGCAGCAGCTCTTCATAAGGCATATACATGGTTTTGGTATAAAAATCCTATTTTGTGCATCCATATACACTTAAATTAGAGAAAACCAGATTAGATTAAGGGGGAGACTGAAAGGAAATTCCACAGTATAGACGGCTTCATAAGAATGTTTCAAAGTTGCCTTCAGCTGTCAAATCATTGGACGAATAGAGCATGGATAGAAAATTCAAGAGTATTCCTTCTTGCCTTCACCGACTCAAAACATTTTAATACTACCTTTTTGTTACCTTAAATTAAGAGCATTTAAAAATATGAATAAGATGGATTCTACTAAGCCATCTAAGTGGGAGGTGAGAGAGAGAGGTGGGGAGAATAGGTAGGCAGTCAGCTTCAGTCAGTGAGGTGACGGAACTCTCCTGTGTAAAAGTGTCCTCAGACAGCGTGAATCCTTGGGTTATAAAGTCTTGTCTGTATGAACTACAATATATTTGGATGAAACTAGGCATTTAATTCAACACTAGATAATCCACAGTGGAAGCTAAATGGAGGGTTTCAGAGAGATTTCCCTGGAAAAGCATCTTATTGGTTCATTTCTTATTTTCCACCCTTCTATATGTTCTTTTCTTGACCTGTTTCAGTTACCCTGCTGGGATCCATCAGCAGCTCCTCCTCCACATCGTCTCTGGAGCACAAACCGGGCCACCCCAAGAAGCCGAACGCACGTAGCAATAACAAGAAGACAATGAGCAAAAGCCCGTCTGTCTCATCTAGAGCCAGTGCTGGTATCTATGGCTTTTTCAACCAGGCTTTCTTGGTGTTTTTTATCTTGGTTTGTTTGTAAGTAGATTTGCTCTTTTTAAATGTGTAGAAGGAAACTTTTACTTCAGTCAGATTGACCTACTTGTACTCTTTTGTCTTTCCTGTGGCCCCCACCCCGTCCCCTTTGTGAGCACCCTCCGTGTCCCTCCCTTTCTCCTGGTGCCTCTGCCATTTCCCTCATCTGGACTGACTTCTTCCCTCTCCCATGCATCTAACGCCTTTGGCCCTTTAAGGGATATTTTAGAACTTTATGATAGCTCCTCAAATATGTGGAGACCATATGGTTATTATCTTGTTTCTTTTCTAATCTAGACCTAAGTAACAATAACTAACATGGATTGTATACTTATTATTTCAGGTTCTAGTCTAAGCATTTTATATACCTTATTTCACTTAATTCTCAAAACAAACCTATGGGTAGGTACTATTATTATCATCCTCATTTTATGAATGAGGAAGCCGAGACTCAGGGAGGTAAGTCATCGGAGCCTGATGTTGGTTTCTCAGTGGGACCCCTGGACTTTCTCCTGAGGTCCGTCTGGTGCTTTCTCTGCTGCTCATATGGTCTGCCTTCGTCCCGGCTCTTCCTCATGCCCCGGGTCTCCAGACCCTCACACACGGCCAGCCTGTAGAGAGCTGGACGCCACCTGTCAGCTCAAGTACGTTCAAGGCTGCTCCTGGAGTTCACTGGCCGCACTGGATCGTTGGCCCCATTTTGCTGCTCCGTTTTGGGCTGTACCTGTCTTTTCATTTAATTTACTGTTAGAGGTTTTATCCCTCTGAATTTTATTTCTTACATCTGGAATATTAGCTTTTCACATACTTTTGTGTCTTCTACTTATGTAAAGTTCAAGTCCTTGTTTAAAACTATGTAGGAGAGGGTCAGAGGCTCTCCTGACAGGTTGATGATGGGAACCTGTTCTGATGGGGCTTGTTATTTTTAGTGCTTATTTTTGAGGGAGAGAGAGAGAGAGAGAGAGAGAGAGAGAGAGAGAGAGAGCGAGAGCGAGAGCGAGCAAGCGAGCAGGGGGGCTCAGAGAGAGAGGGAGACACAGAATCCAAAGCAGGCTCCAGGCTCTGAGCTGTCAGCACACAGCCTGACATGGGGCTCGAACCCACTAGCTGTGGGATCATGACCTGAGCCGAAGTTGGAAGCTTAACTGACTGAGCCACCAGGCGCCCCTGATGTGGCTTTTTAACTCGCTGTGAGTCCTGCCCAGCCTCGTGCAGCCCATATTTCTCCAGTTGCATGTACGCGTACAGGAAATGCTTCATAGTAGACTTCTTGCCCAAATCAACATACGTGGAATACGTTGTAGTTCACTTATTTACCTACATAGCAACCTTGTCCAGAAAGGAAATGAAACAATTTTGGTGTAAATCGTTTTTGCTCAACTCATAATAATGACCACATTCTCTTTCGAATACTTGTAACAGTTGTACTGAGCCAATATTTTATTATAGAAAATGTTCATGACAGGATTTTTTTTTCTTATTAAAATACTGACTGTACGTGGTGGGGAGGGGCCCTTCGCGGTAGCCCTGGCCTAACAAACCTGCAGGTTGGGGCTGTAAAAGCAGAGAGCCCAGAAATTTTGCCTGACATTGTGCCCTTGGAACCTGTATTTCCTGAGTGGACGCTCTTTCCCTTGCACGAGGTATCTGTCCAGTCCCCGAGGAACAGAGGGGAGGGGACAGGCATGACACAGTCTGCCTGCCCTCCTTTTATTGACCTTTGTATAAGGCCTCCTGCATTTGGACTTTGAGCTTTTGAATGACCCTTTTTACCCATTGTAAGAAGCCTACATATTTAATGTTTTTTCCCTTTTTATAAACGTGAGCGGTATGTAGGCTTAGATAATAGTAGATGAAGAGAGTTGTCAATTAGAGTGAGAAAGAGGACCTTCTAGGAGGGGAGGATAGAGAATAGGAGATCCGTGAGACGAAGTCCATGTTGGGGACCCCAGAGACATGTCCCCAGGATGCTTTCCTAGAGTGAGTAGATGTTTCCCTTTTTCTGTAGGTTTTATTTGAGGGATATGGACGTACGGGGAGGTTAGGATATGGAGGAGCAGCAGGAGCAGAGTAGGGCAATGGCAGAGGTAGGGAGGTCTGTGTTCTCAGCATCCCTGTATCTGTTGTTGAATGTGCTGTCCTTTGTTCATGACATGGCCCGGGGACCCACCCGAGGACTCAGGCTCACTACAGGGCCTGGGTTTTAATCCCGGGGTGGCCTCAACTGTCTGGGAACACTGGGTCTTAGTTAATTCCTGAGTCTGTATCTTATCTATAAGTATCATTCTGTGAAAAGCACTTCATAAACTATGACGTGCTGCGGAAATATTAGTTATGAGGACCTAAGACTTTTTAGTGTGGCGCTTTATCCAGACCTTCCTTCTCTCGGGGTTTATGTTCCCCATTTGTTCCCATGTCTTTAGTTTCTCTCCCTTTGGCAGTGTGACTAACCCTCTGTCCCCTGCCTTCCCAGATTACAGCTAGTCAGGTCTGTTTATGGACTGATGGGAGAACCTCAAGGGCCCACCTTTTCTCCGTTATTAGAGCAGAACAGCTTTCTAGACAATCTTTCTCCAGGACTTCCAATGTTGCAGGGTGGGCATTTCAGGGATTAGGTTTGAATCCAGGGGAGGGGGAGTCATTTTCTTCCTAATAAGGAAATCAGTTTGAAGTCATTGGAAACTTAAAGCAATTTTCACTCTGAAATCACATTCCTGTGTGTATATCATACGGGTCCCAATGAATTAGTCTCTAAATGTAGCCTTTTAGTAGAACAGGGATCCGTAGGATACAGCGCGTGGGCCAAATCCAGCCCACCACCACCTGCTTGGTAAAGTGGTTCTGGGACACGTCCTGCCCGTTCTGTGTCCGCGTGCGCTTGGGCAGTCGCAGCAGGGCTGGGTCCCTGTGGCTGAGACGGCCTTGCCTGTACAGACTAAGATCCTCACCCTTTGCCCCTCACAGAGAAAGCGCCCTGGCCTGCGTTCTGGGAGAGCGAGCCCCGGCGATCTGCTTCCAATGGATACTGGTCCATGTGTATTCAGTTCCCACAGCAATAATTTTTTCAGGAAACCCTTCAAAAAAGTTTTGAATATATTGACCTCACATGGAGAGGAAGTATGTAATGAAAGGTGTCGCGGGGCACCTGGGTGGTTCAGTCCGTTGAGCCTCCGACTTCGGCTCAGGTCGTGATCTCACGTCTCCTGAGTTTGAGCCGCACATCGGGCTCTGTGCTGAGAGCCTGGAGCCTGCTACGGATTCTGTGCTTCCCTCTCTCTGCCCCTCCCCCGCTCATTCATACGCACATACACACACTCTCTCTCTGTGTCTGTCTCTCAAAAATAAACATTAAAAAAATTTAAAGAAAAATAAAGGTGTCATATGTTGAAATATCCACCTAGTTAGACTGGTTAGAATAATACGTAGTGATTTTTTGGCTTATATGCTTTTTGAGTTTGTTTGTTTTTTTTCCCCACCTCTTTGCTTTTTCTCCTGCGCTTTTCCTCCCCTTTCCCCTTCCTCCACCAACCAATTAAACAGGTTTGAATTCCTCAGCAGCATCTGTAGCAAATAACAGCTGCTCTTCCGGAGAGCTCCGCCTGGGAGATCGCGTGCTGGTGGTCGGCCAGAGAATCGGCGTCATTAAGTTCTTCGGGACAACGAACTTTGCTCCAGGTAACCCGTCCGTGCGTCCTGTGCTCAGGCTGCGTGCTTTAGAGTGCCAGAGGTGTAAAAGTTTACTTGGGGGCAAAACTTAGCCGTGGAGCATTCTCAGTTAACAGCTGTGGTGGGTGTCAGCTCTGGCACCTTTAAGAAAGCAATATAGTGATAACACCACGGACTGTTTGTGCTCAGGTTGACTATTGTCCGTAAATTCTCCTTGCCAGCTGTGTTTGAAATTGTCTGGTGTTAAAATTAGTTGTTATTCTCCAACTCCACTCTCCCTGATTGCCAAGCGTGCTAAATAACAGAAAATATTAGGATTAGATACTTGCCGAGGGTAATCTTAAAATGAGTTCACGGCATAGAGCATTTATCAGGGTGGCTTGGAGAGAGAAGCCAACAACAGGGTTCAAAGGAAGATGAAAAAGCTTCCGTGCACCCTGGGACCTTAAAAACACACGTTTGTGTATTCATATATTCATTTCCAACCTAGACTTAATATTGTGTTTCCAAAAGCAAAGATTAGCTTTCTTTGGCATTTTCAGTGATTTCAATTTCAAATGTAGAAGCCAGTTGAATGAAACCATGTTTGTATGTTTTAAATGGCAATATGCTATTTTGACACACGGTGGCATTGCAGCATTTGAGGAAAAGGTTACCGAGACCATTGATTTTAAGTTTGTAGCGTTCTGTCAAGAACGGAAAGATCTGAGCTTTTACCCGACCTGTGTCGTTGACACATTAGCTTGCCACCGATTCATAGATGCTAAGGGAAGACATTAGGCTCCCGATTCAGACACAGGCCTTTCATCCTCACAGCCGTGGCAGAAACCAGTGGGTCAGCGTTTTCTTGCACTTGCTCCCGGAGTCCCCGTTCCCAGGGGCGACACCGGCACACCCAGTGGTTTATGATACAGGAGAAGGGCCCTGAGCAGAAGGGACCGAGCCTCTGTGTTAGACAAGCATGCCTGTGTTTTGTGTGGGCCGGCTGCGCACACTCTGTCTCTGCCCTCCGAGGCTGTCCTCTGTGCGGACACCCGTGGAAAGGCAGGCAGTGCCTCTGTTCCTAAAACATGCAGAAACATGAGCAAGCCAGGGAGGATTGTCTCCCCGCACAGGCTTTTTCATTATGCTGCTTCTAACTGCAATCCAGTTAATTGATTTGAGATGGGCTATGTGTTGTATAATTCATATTTCTCATAGGTCTCCAGGTAGTAATTGAGATTAGTTAGAATGGTCTTAATACAGTTCTCAAATAAAAACTTAAGAATCCCAAAGGTAGGGTATTTTTTCCACAATCTCCATGTCTTTGGAGTTCCCTTTCTCTCTATTAAACAAGGTTAGAATGGTTCGATTCACTGGCTACAAGTCACTGTTTTACGTTGACTCTTAATTTTTAAATTCCTGATATTAAGCATTTAGAAATTTGGGAAGTCATAAGAAAACATGGAAGTTGGAAACTTTTCTGTTAAAGTCATCCTGTCTTTTTAGAAAGTAGCATATGTTTCTTATGGCATCAAAATTTAAATCAGTTCTAAGGAACAGTGCTAATATCGAGGCTTTTTATAGATTTTAAGATCTGGACCTGAAGGAGGTCATTTTTGGTCTCTTTATCCTTTTTTATTGGAAAGAAAATTGCCATTTGAATGGGAAGCGATACAGACCACTTGCAGACAGTGTGTCCTCACAATTGTTGACACTTGTCATTATGTCTTTCTGTGGTGCGTTACACATTTTCAAGAGTCGTATGGTAAACATGTCGCCATTACTTGGTATATTAAACTGGGAACACTAACGGTGACACTCAGAGAAATAAAAATGGCAGCTTGACAGCCCTGGTTCCTGACATCAGAAGTGTGATGCCCTCTTCCCAGAGGATGAGTATGGCTAAGCAGGTTTGCACACATTACTCTGTACTTGCACGCTGTTCAAGTACAGGAGACAGTGGTCACACGTTAGTCTTTTCAACACAAAACTATCCAGAAATGGACTCAAGTGTCATCTTTTTAAACTTAAGAAGAAAAGACTGAAGAACTTCTAGGTTATCATTTTTAAGGGATATTGGCTCTTTGAATTCATAATCTGAAAGAAATAATATTTTTGTATTTTAATTCTCAGTAAGTCTCTCAATGTCTGTATTTTTATTTTTTTATTTGATACTGATTGGAAGAGACCAAAGGCAATTACTACTGTATTCTCCTTTTAAATAAAAACAAATGGGCCACTGGACACTTAGAATTTTTTCTAATGTTTATTTCTTTTTGAGAGAGAGAGAGAGTGTGTGAGCACAAGCAGGGGAGGGGTAGAGAGAGAGGGAGACACAGAATCTGAAGCAGGTTCCAGGCTCTGCTGACAGCTCGAACCCACGGACTATGAGATCATGACCTGAGCGGAAGTCAGATGCTTAACCCACTCAGCCACCCAGGCACCCCTAAGTCATTAGACACTTTTAACTGGTCTTGAGGTACCCTCAACCTGAGAATCCTTATTCTAGGGGTATATATGTCTATACTTAGACCAGGAGGATATGTCCATTTAGGTAATTCTTACCACACTAAAAGCAACCTCACTGCTTTACCTTTAGGCTCTCTAGAAAAGAAGGTCCTATAATTTTCCTGAGTGGGCCCTTTTACATACTTAAAAGCCTTTTAGAGAATTCTTACTACTAGGCAATCTAAATCTTTTCACTAAGGTTAAATATGACTTTTCTTTTTACCCTGGCTGGGGGAAAAAAAAAAAAGATGAGTCGCCATGAAGTCTAGTTGTATTTTCTGTAGTACTTTTGACCTTCTTTAATTATTTAAGAACTGTTTGTGGTGGTGCAATGCTGGGAGGATAAAATGAAAAGACTGTATGTTCCTTTTATGATTTGGACAGTTCAGTGTTTTCTGTGCTGTGCTTCTCTTAAACACACCGCATGCCTGAGTCAAGGATGGTTTCTTTTTCATTATAGCTTTTAGATATATTTTGGTTACACACAGCTTGCATAATAGCTAATTCGGGCCAAATTTGTGTCCTTTCTCTTTCTCCTTTAACATACAGCTCCGTAATTCGGCTTGTAAAATGTTTTCCTGTTTATTTTTTCAACTTTTCAAATGTTATCATTTGAAAGCTCAGTGATCATGATGCTCTTCCATCATTTTGGTCATATGTGAACATGTCAAGCCATCCAGGCCTTGGGTTTTATAATAACATAACAATTTCGGATAAAGTGCAGATGCGTTTAAAATTCGATGTTCTTGTTCTAGGATATTGGTACGGTATAGAGCTTGAGAAGCCCCATGGCAAGAATGATGGTTCAGTCGGAGGTGTGCAGTATTTTAGTTGTTCTCCAAGATACGGAATATTCGCTCCGCCGTCCAGGGTGCAGAGGTGAGAAAGATGGCATTTATGTTTATTCACAAGGCCTTTTTGTAATTTGCCATGGTTTGTAGGGAGAGTTCTTTGTTTGTTTTTGTTTTTTCATAAACAACAGAAATTTATTGTCCCCGGGTCTAGAGGCTGGAAGTCTGAGATCAAGGCACTGCCCTTTTGGGTGTCTGGTGAGGGCCCACTTACCAGCTCACAGACGGCTGCCTTCCTGTTGTGTCCCCACGGGGTGAGGGGGCAAGAGGTCCTTGTTTTGTATTAAAGACATGCACTGCTCCGACTACAGCCCGTGTCTTCTTTCAAGGGTTAACCAACCACCTTCTTCAGAGAGAAGGCTCATGGAAAGCTAAATTTGCTTTGCTGAGGATTTGCAATTTTAAAACCCTCCTTTATTCCTCATTTGCAAACCCTGTGAGTATGTGTAGGCTATTAGAAGTGGCGTTTGCTGCTAAGAACAGTGAGAGCCGCAAGCTTAATCTGTCATGCAAACAAAAGTAAAAATGCTCTCTGATTGCTTCAGTCACATCCTAACTACATTAAATTTCCTGCCAGCAGGCACCCCATTCATTCTCCTACAAACCTAATGGAACCAAAATGGCTTTTTCCTCTGATTTCTTTAGTTTTCAAAAATAGATAGGCAGTAGATCTTTGGGGGAAGTGAAGCTTTAAGGATTTATATATAATATACCTCCTCGGTGTTTCTCCTTAAAATGGTTCACTTTTGTAGCCGCTTACTCTGGCTTAAAAAAAAATAAGTTGAGCAGAAATGAGTCCTTGTGAAATTCCAGGTACCATTATGGGAAATGACTTATGTGCTGAAAGAAGTTGGCTTAGCATGCTTTTCAGTAGACGGGCAATGGGATACTAATCTTTAAATAGGAAATAACGTGTGTGGTGTAATCACACTCATGAGAATGGACATCCCAAGAGTCCCGTCTAGCGCCCTACTAGCTAGACTGTGTGACCGCGTCCTGGCACATTTTATAGATTTTAGTGTCTCTTTTCCTCCTCACTTTGTTGTTTCTCTTAATAATTACATATAATTTTTATATTAATTTGCTTCTTTGATGTACTGGATATAATTTTTGCTTATTATTTATGACAAGAGTATTGAACATATATAATGCTTTGCAGTTTATGAAGTATCTTCAGTTAAATGTTGCTTCATTTGATCCTAGTAAGTATTTGGTCAAGCAAGCTGGAAAATAGCAGTAACTATGACAAAAATTTATTGAGGATTTAGTGAATGGTGGGCTAGGTACAGTGTATTTTAGATGCATATTTCAAACCCAGTGAGCTGTAAGGAATTACGATTATTTTATTTTGCCAATGAAGGGAAGTCTCAAGAAATAAAGTGACTTAGCTAAAGTCATATAGTTTGCATAGGGAAGCAAAAATTTTCCTTTACCCTTTTAGGGTCAGTAGCTGAGTGGGGGGTGGGATGGGGTGTCTGTGAATTGAGTTGACAACAGAGAGATTACTAGGAGAAAAGGCATACAAATTTATTACATTTAAATTTGCAAGCACCTGGGTACCATAGAAAGACGTGAATACCCAAAGGAGTGGTGGGGTTAGAGAGTTTCTAGACCACCTTCCTAGGAGAAAGGCCACTGCAGGGAGGGCAGGTGGTTTTTAGGAAAGATAACGGGGCCCTTAGGGAACTGGGTGGGAGGTATGGTAGTTTGTGACCGCGTCTGTCTGGGTGTGGTGTTAACTTCCCATCTCCTCCCTCGTGATGTGAGCCTTCCCAGCTTGAAGTAGCTCGGGGAGGGCACACCTGACCGTCCAGTCCTCTTCGGGAGCACCTGTTTTGGGTAGATAAGGAGAGTTCAAAGAAAGCCTCTTGCTGCATTCGTTGATTCTCAAATGTCTTTAATTCAAAATAATCCTGATGGCGGAGCGGCATGTTTGGGAGTGGCTCATTTTGATCTCTCCTACACTAGTTAATGACAGAGCTGGACTGGCCTGGGTTTGTTATCTTGTTGTTGTTGCTCCGAAGCCCCTGCTTTTAGACAGTTTGCTGTTTTTTGGTAGGTGCTTTATAAATAAAGAAAAAGAGATACTAGCCAGTGAACAGTACTTCTGTCACTGGGTCAGCACAGCTTAGAGCTCTCCCTGCTCTGCAGCTCCCTGTGGGTCTGGTGCTGCCATACGCCTGGCTCCCAGGTGGGCTCCCAGGTGGGGTCGTGAGGGCACAGGGAAGTAGGCAGGCGCGCGCACAGCTTCCAAGTGGGGATTTGAGCCCAGCTGGTTTAATATCAGACCGTGTGTTCTTAACCACTACCCTGTAACGAGTAAAAGAGGGTTGGTGCCTTTCTTTAGTGCCAGTGTCTTATTTATGATTCATTTAGGGTAAAATCCATACTAAGTCCGTAGTCTTCTGGGATCTCTTATTCCTTTTTTTTTTTTTTTTTTTTTTTGGTTTCATCTTTGAGAGAGAGACAGAGTGTGAATGGGTAAGGGGCAGAGAGAGAGAGAGACACAGAATCTGAAGCAGGCTCCAGGCTGTCAGCACAAAGCCTGATGCAGGGCTTGAACCCATGAACTGTGAGATCATGACATGGGCTGAAGTCGATGCTTAACCGACTGAGCCCCCCAGGTGCCCCGGGTTCTCTTACTACTTTGGACAAATCTCCATTAACACATTGCTACTATCTCTTACAAGTTCTGTCTCCTAGTCATGAGGACCAGGGTTCTTCATTTTATGTTTGGTTGCCCAGAGGACATATTTGGGCATATTTTGGGCACAGTAGATACTGACCAAATCTAGTGTAGTATTGTTGTTTTTTATGCTGTAACAGTGTTTTCCCCCTTTATATTGTGAAGCCACTTTCTTTCTCATGGTCTCATGTTCTTTTTCTTGCTTTGTTTATGTAACACGCGGTTTTTACCTTTTTTTCCTCTCGCTTTCTAGCCTTCTATTTGGTCTTATTTAAGGTGATTCATTTAAAAAGCACCCCCCTCTTCTTAGAAGATACGGGGCTCTCTCTCTAAATGAACTGCTGTCTCAATCCAGCTGTCTTCCTGTCATCTTCTGATTGTCTCATTCATCATCATCAAATACTATTAAGTGTCTTTTAGCACTTTGTGCTGTGCTAGGCATTCTATAAGCAAATAAAACTGACATGGTTCCTGATTTTGAGGAATTTCTAATTTAAACCAGCTTTGGAGCTCTTTAAAGACACTGATCTTCAGGAAGAAAGGAATTTGAACCAGGAACTGCCCGAGGACAGTCTTAATAAAGTAGTGACCAATCACAGTTTCACTCCTCCCAGACTGTAGCCGGCTTCCCCCCCACCCCTTTCCATGAAGAAGAATGTGCCTCCTGTCTGAAAATCTTTGCACATGTTATTTCCTGTGCTTCTAGCCTGCTACTATCACCTAGCTTTCACTTAGTTAATACCTTTTCTTCCATTAACATATAAATCAACCTATTTCTTTGCAGAAATTCTAAGAAAATTTCCCGACTAGATACGATCTCCTCTGCCTACCTCCCTGTTTTTTGTCTGAGTGGTCTTCATCATCACAGTATTTTCTTACTCTTAGGTCTCACCATTAGGTGCTTATTATTAATGAACTGATCGCTTTTAGAATTAAATTCTTCTCAACTACCCTTCACCACCTAATTATCCGTCCTCTTCATCAATCAAGTCATAGTCTTTGCGCTCAACAGCCTCTCGCTGATTGCTGTAGTGTGTATGTCATGTAAAAACCATGCATGTGAATTGCAAGCTGGAATTGCAAATATTGCCAGAGTTGCAGAATTTCTTGATGGTGCCCAAGTGTCCTAGAAGAAGTGATTGACAGAAAGAAGGCTTTGCGGGTTAGGTCAGTAAACAGCTGAAAGAAAATGAGACTGTTAGGATTGGCTTTTTTAAAAATAATGATTTGAATATCAAAAAATACAGTCCTGTCAGGAAAGTTACCTTTAGGGTTGGGCTTGGGGTCAAATAGAAAGTAAAAGACGTCGAATTGTATTTGGTCATGCAGTTTTATCAGAAGATCACATACATACAAAGACTGCGTCAGCACTGGATTTTCAATTTAAAAATGTGATGTTTTTACAACTCTGAACGTTTGTTAAATCTAATATACAACAAATTTATTTTCATATTGTTTAGTTTTATCTTTGAAGATAAAGTGCCAGAGAAATAAAGTCAGGTCTCTATTTTTAAGTGAATTCACTTTTAAGTCAACTTTTTCTTCATTAACCGTCCTTAAACAACAAGTTTTATCACTGCCTGTATCCGATGCTAGCTTGAGGTTCATTTCTGACTTCTAATAGATGCTCAATACGTGTTTGTTGAGTGGTGAAGTAGGAAGTAACTGTCGGTGTGGAAACCTCATTCGGGAGCCAGTCTTAAAGCTGAAGACCTGCTCCTTCTTCCAATGAGGTTTGCGGTACTTGTTTTATTCACAGGGTCACAGACTCCATGGATACTCTTTCAGAAATTTCCTCGCGTAAACAGAGTCATTCTTATCCTGGTGAGTTTACACGATTTTATGTTCCTACTAATTGTTCCTTCGGTTTTATTTATTGAAAATTTTTTAATTGTGAAGCATTTGTGTATTCAAAAGGGCATATAAACATATTTATACAGTTAATGTAATAATAAAGCAAACATCTTTTACCCATCCACTAGCCGAAGATGATCTGTCCTGGGGGAGCCTCCAGTGTCCCCCACTCTCCTCTGCCTCCCTTTTCATATACTTTGTCCTCAGGTTATGAGTCTTGAACTTTATGTTAATTATTCCCTTGATGTGTTTTATATCTTTATCACATATATGTGTATGTATATATACATATATATATAAATATATAGTGAGAGATATATAGACATATATTAATGAATAATATATATTAGGAAATATATATGTATTTGATTGTCATTGGCTATTTTGTTAGTGTTCTGTTAAAATATATTATTTTTTCTATACTTGGTGGATATTGGTATTGTATCTTTGTTTTTACTGCTACAAACTGGACTATTGTACACATTTTTGGAAGTTTCTCTAGGACTACTAGGCGTGAGTTAGCCATGTCTTCAGCCTCCGAGGCAGCGCCGGACTGTTGGCCATGCACGTGGTCATGAGCAGGGGTGAGGGCGTCGGCTGCTCCTTACCTCCCAACACTCGTCCTTTGGGAGTGATTTGATTCACAAATCTTCGCCTGTCTGATAGATTCACATTGTATCTCGTGGCTGTAACGTGCGTTTTCCAGATTACAAATGAGGTCAAGCCTCATTGCTTTCATGTTTATGAGCCTTTTCCATTTCCTCCTTTATGATGTAACTGTTCAAGTCTGTTGCCCATTTTTCTTTGGGTTGACTTCTCTTATTCATTTCTAGGTTTCTTTATATACCTTGGGCATTAATATTTTGCTAGTTTTGTGTGTTGTGAATATCTTGCTTGCCTGTCCAGTGTCTTTTGGTAAATAGAAATACTTAAATTTTAAGTAGTCAAAATAGCAAGCCATTATGTTTTCCACATTTTATCTTAAGAAATCTTTTCTTAAAACAGACCTAACACAGATATTTTCCTACACTGCTTTCTAAAAGTTTATATTTTTGCTTTTTGTATTTGTCATTTCACCTCTAATTTTGTGTATGGTAAGGATCTAATTTCAATTTTTCCATAAGATAACCATCTGTGAAAGAGTGATTTGCGTAATACCAGTCCTTAAATATTTGTTGAGATTAATTTTATGGCTTAGTGGATTTTCACCACTAATAGGTGTGTAGTGGTACCTCGTTTGTTTCCATCTGAAATTCCCTGATGGTGTATGATGCATTAGTTTGCTAGGACTAGCATAACAAAGTACCACAGACAGTGTGGCTTGAACAACAGAACTTTGTTTTCTCAGAATTCTGGAGGCAAAATCAAGGTGTTACAGAGTTAGTTTCTTGTGGGTGGTGGTTTTCCTCCCATGTCTTAACATGGTCTTTTCCTCTGTATATGTCTGTGGTCTTAATCTCTTTTTATAAGGACACCAGTCATGGATTAGGGCTGACCTATATGACCTGATTTTAACTTAATTGACACTTTAAAGGCCTGGTCTCCAACTATAGTCACATTCTGAGGCTCTGGGGATTAGGGTTTCAACATATGAACACATGAATTGGGAGTGGGAGGGGCACAGTTCAGCTGATGGCACAGTTGGGGGTCTTTGCATATATTTGCCGTCTGTATATTTTCTTTGGCAAATTGTTCATTCTGGCCTTCTGCTCATTTTTAAAGTGTGTTTATTTTCTTAGTGTTGAGTTTTAAATGTTTTTTTTAAAATATATATTTTGAATGCTAGACCTTTATCAGAATGTGTTTTATATATCTTTTCTCTAGTGTGTGGTTTGTCTTTTCATTGTTTTAACAGTCTATCCCAGAGCAGAAGTTTTTAGTTTTAGTGAAGTCCAAGTTACCCCTTTTTTTTTTTTCATGGATTATGCTTTTGATGGTGTATCTGAAATGTCATTGTTAAACTCAAGGTCATCCTGATTTTCTCCTTTGTTATCTGTTTAGGAGTTTTATACTTTTGTGTCTCCCATGTAGATCGATGATCCAATGAGGTAGTTTTTGTGAAAAGTGTTAAGTCTGTCTGGATCCCTCCCTCCCTCCCTCCCTCTTCTTTCCATATCTTAGGACTGTTAAAAAGTCTATCCTTTCTCCATTGAATTGCATCTGCTCTTTTGTCAAAGATCAGTTAACTATTTGTGTGGGTCTATTTCTGGGCACTCTGTTCTGTTCCACTGATCTGTTATCTTTCCCTAATACCACATTGTCTTAATTAATGCAGCTTTATAGTAATTCCTCAAGTTTAGTAGTGTCAGTCTTCATGATCTTCTTCCTCAATATTATGCCGTTATTCTGGGCCTTTTGTCTCTCCATATATACTTTCCAATTAGTTGATATCTACAAAATAATTTGTTGGGATTTTGATTGGGATTGCATTAATTGTATAGTTCAAATTGAGAAGAACTACCGTCTTAACAATATTGAGTCTTCCTATCCATGAACGTTGAATCCATTTATTGAGATCTTATTTGATTTTTTTATTAGTGTTTTATAATTTTTCTCATATAGATTTTATAAGTGTTTTATTAGATTTATACCTATATATTTCATTTTTTTTGGTGTTAATGTAAATGGTATTGCTTTTTAAAGAATAATTCTTACCTTATATCAGCTTTCTCTTGGTCAGATATTGCTTATATATCTTTATCAGTTGTCTTATAACTTTTCTATATCCTATGTTTTTGGAATATTTTCTAAGTAGAATATGGTTGGATTTCACTTGTTAAAAAATTTGGTTTGACAATGTTTTCCTTTTAACCTGAGCATTTCACCTAATTACATTTATTATAAGTTCTCATGTATCTGGATTTATTTATGCTGTTTTCAGTTTTTATACTTGTTTTTCTTTCTTGGCTTTATTTTAGTCATGTTTCTACCTCCTCTGTTTTTTCATTCCATTCTCTACTTGAATGAAAGTTATACTCTCTGAACATACTTCTTAAAATTCCTATAGGTGCTTTGACGTATGTACTTAGCAAAGTCCAAAATTAATCACTATGTGTACTCTTTTCCAAAGATAGAAAATCCTTAGAAACTGAGTTATTCATCTACTTCATTTCCCCTACAAATTTTGCATTATTATAATTGTTTTTTTTAAAGTTTATTACTTTGAAAAAGAGAGAGAGAGAGAGAGAGAGAGAGAGAGAGAGAGAGGGAGGGAGAGAGAGAGCGCGCAAATGGGGGAGTGACAGAGAGAGAAGGGAGAGGGAATCCCAAGCAGCCTCCATGCCCAGTGTAGAGCCCTATGTGGAGTTCGGTCTCAAAACTGTGAGATCATGGCTTGGGCCAAAGTCAACAGTCAGACACTTAATCTACTGAGCCACCCAGGGGCCCCTATTATAATAGTTTTTAAATATCATTAATAATCGACATTTATAACAATATTATATAATTTGTAATAACCAACATATGCTCACATATGTGCTGGTGTCATTAATCTTCAGAACCTTAACTTGGGATATTCCACTCCTACCACATGTATATTTTTTGAAATTTCTTTTAGAAAGTGCCTCTCGGTTTTTGTCTTTTCTAATAATAGTTTTATTGGGTAAAACTAAAAATTGGTAAAAATTTGAGTGTGAGAGATGTTTTCTCTCTGCACACTGACAACATAGATTTACTGTTTTCTATCTTCTGTCACTTTTTTTGGGAAGTCTGCGAGTCTGTCTAACCTATACTGTTGTAGGTAATTCGTCTTTCTTTTTGACTGCTGTTAAAGATCTTCTCTATTTCCTTTGTGTTGTACAATTTCACTGTGACGTGTCCAGATGGAGATTTCTTTTTATCCGGTTTGCTCTCATGGGTCTTCCTGGATTTGGGAATTACTATCTTTGATAAATTCTGTAAAACTCTTGTCTGTATACTTAAAAAATGCTTCCTCCTTCTTCCTCTTTATTATCTCCTTTGGAAGCTCTGATGAGTCCTGTGGTAGACTTTCCCATGCCTCTTTCATATTTTTCACATTTTGATCTCTCTGAACATCTAGACATCTTCAGTTCTATCTTCATGTTTCCTGATTCTCTCTTCAGCCATGTTTATTATGTTGTTTAATCCAGCCACAAAGTGTTTAGTTACAAAATGTTCATTTCTTGTTTCCTTTTCACAAGTCTGTTTTGTTGTCACTTATTTTCACTTGTTATTTCCCCATATTTTTTCTCTTTTCTCTTTTAACATTTGAAATATTATCTTTTATGTTAAGTAGTTTCCTATCTGAAGTCTGTGTCTGATTCTGCTATCTGTTTCTATGAGTCTAACTTACGGTACTTTCTTTACTTGTGAGTTTTGTAATTTATTCTTGTGAGATGCTTGTTTTACTCAGAATTTAATGTACAGGAATTCTTTGAGGACTGGGTTGATGCCTCCAGAGAAGATAGTGTTTACTTCTGCCCCCTGGAGGCACTGACAACTGGGGACTACTTTACAGTCCTTGCAATTTTTCTTTTTTATTATATAGATAAAATTTGGCTTATCACAAATTTTGAAGGGAGAAAGTTTTGCTACCTTCTGAGCACTAAGGTTGACACAAGTTAACTTTGTTTTATCTTTGTCAGATGATATTTCATTTTGTTTCTCATTTAACCTTACCCTGAGGGTGAGGTGGTTGGCATCCATGTTATAACTAAGAGTCTTGCCTTAGAACCCCCATCTTCTTGGGCCCCAGGCTTTATGCCCTTTCCCATCTCTGGTGCGGCCAATAAGGCAGAAGCCAGAATCCTCTAGAATTTAGTGGCAATCCTGTGGCACAAGGTGATGGGTAGCTTTGGTGCGTGGTTACTTCTCATGGTATCTCTGTTTGGTTGTTGGTCTCTTTGAAATTTGCCTTTGTATCAGCTCAATAGTATTTTTTTTTAAAGTATAGTTGTTGAAAATTATATTCACTTCAACTGAGAGATTCATTCAGCACATCTGGTCTGCCATAACTTTCCAGAACTGGAAATCTTACTCTTTTTTAAAAACCTCTTTAAGAATGTAACTTTCATGAAATCTTTTTTTTTTTAAATAATTCTGTCATTGGGGATGCCAAGAATCATAAATTCTGAAACTTACTGTTCAGCATTCTGTAAATGGAATATATTTAGTGATAGTGCTTTTAAACCATGTTATCCTTTTATATCATTTATCAAGATGATAATAGTTGAGAATAAAAAGATTCAGCTTTATCATTATGCAATTTTATTTGGTTTTTAAGAAATTTTATAGTAAAAACCTCCAAATGTAATGTCATGATCTTATTTATACAAATATGCATAGTTTGATGAGAAAGGTAAGATAAAAATTCATCAAAAAATCTAAACCACTGTTATATTCTGTTATGTACTTACTTTCTTTGCTTTCCATTTCCAAAGAAACATGGGGTAGACTAGAACGCCTATGGAAGAAATGATAAAAGATAGCTTTTAATGAGGACTGCAAATGTGTGATTTATCTTTTCTCTTTGACCTTAACTTTGACATTTAGGTTTTAGGAGAAGTTTCAGTACGACTTCGGCTTCTTCCCAAAAAGAGATTAACAGAAGAAATGCTTTTGCCAAGTGAGTATTAAGAAGATTTAGAAAAACACTTTTCAAGATGAACATGACAGGATTCTGCGAAGAAAGAAAATAGATTTTGTATCTTTTACACTGCTCGGTAGAATTCTAGCACTTAGGAGAAAAGGTGTGATGAGTGTATTGAGAAAAGCCCCCCCTCCCACCCTCCCAAGCTCGATTAAAAATGTCAGCGGTGACGGAGAGTGGTGTGCTGAATTTATTTTCAGAGGGTTTAGTACCGTTAATAAGAGTGAGAGGAATTTACATTTTGTGTTACCGTTGAATCGGGTGGATTGATTTTAAACTGTTTACTTAATTAGTCAGAGATTTGATTTAGTATTTTCGGCAACGCATGAAAGAAATGTCAGGTCTATCTGCATAAGGCGATCTTCCTGCTATTTTAAAAAATACTCCTACTTCCTCTAGTAGGGTATGCTGCTCAAAATGCTTTTGTTGTGGTTGTTTCTTTTTGGAATCTTTTTTTTTCTTTTTCATTTATATTTATTTCCTTCAAACCCACTTTACTCCCCTGAATATTTTCCTGGCACTTTTGGAAACTTTTTTTTTACTTTTAGAGAAATAGGAGCCTCTTCTAGATCAAATGGTTTAAGGAGTTTTTTGGGGTTTTTTTTTTTTCATTTTAAATTCTTCCAGTTAATCTAGTGGCGAGGGGGTAGGACGGGCGGGCTGGCTGAATAGAGAAGTGCACAGCCTTGCTTACAAGTGGTGCTCTGAAGCCACTAGAAATGGAGCCCAGCCGTTAGAATGTGGCAGTCGGCTGAGCACCGGGCAGGCGGATTATATAATAATCTGGGTGAAAAGTTACTGGGGATGTCACAAGGGTCTGAAACTTTACTTGTTAGGGGCGCCTGGGTGGCTCAGTTGGTTAAGCCTCTGGCTTCGGCTCAGGTCAGATCTCATGTTCGTGGGTTCGAGCCCCTCGTCAGGCTCTCTGCTGACAGCTAGCTCAGAGCCTGGAGCCTGCTTCCGGTTCTGTGTCTCCTTCTCTCTCTGCCCCTCCCCCACTCATGCTCTGTCTCTCTCTGTATCAAAAATAAATAAAATATTAAAAAATTTTTTTTGAAATTTCACTTGTCAACCTTGATTGTCCCAAGACACTGCTAGGTATTTGTTAGCAGAAGTGGCCAGGGTTTCTCTTTCTACAAAACCTTAACCAACTTTCAGAATGTTGAGGTTGGTTGCCTCACTTGAGTAGCTGAGAGAGTTGAGGGCCATGACTCTGTGCTCCAGCTTCTTGGAGACGCCCAGGGTTTCGTAGGCAGAATGGAAGAAATGCCAGGAGGAGGCCACCTGGATCTGCAGGCCTCGGGGGCGAGGGGGGGTCAGAGGCCTGTGCGATGCTGCAGGGGGGAGAGCGTGGCGTCCGGGGAGAGAGGCAAGGAGGGGAAGTCGGAGCCACGGGCTCGTGCAGCAGGTGTGGTTGTGCACCGGATAGTGTCTGACGTGCGGGGCGAACACCCATCCTTCTCTTTGTTTTCTAGAAAAATAAAAAGAAATGAAAATTTACGGATGCTTGTACAGATTAAGACAGATACTTGTTTAAAAAAAGAGAAATACACTTTTAGTGAGGATATAAAATCAGTGTTTAAAATAATATATTTTTGCTTATAGAGTACCGACTAAAGTATTTGGTGGTTGCTGTTCTAAGCAACAGAAGACAGACTTTGGGTGTTGATGGGTACTAGGAGCCCCGTCTCTGATCCTGGGAGGGGGGGCATTAGAGTGACGGACGCCCTTCTGTGGGCGCAGAGTTGGTTGGGTGTTGAGCGTTATTAGGCTGGAAGCATGATGTATTCTGAAGATGGTGGGTTGAAAAATGAGTTTATTGAGCTTGCCCACGCACTACCATTTTCTTACTTATTCATATGGAAATAAATGATACTTCAGAAGAAACCTGGAAAATGTAGAGATGATGAAAATTCCTGGGGAGGAAACTTGAAGGATTTGGGCAAAGGACATGCCTGCCGCACACGAGAGAGGAAGTGAGAAGAAGGGAACAGGATCTGTTTTTCTGCGTCGTTTATCGAGATGACATGCATGTCATTCAGGGGACAAAATGATGGTGGGGGAGCAATTCTTCTGTCTTCAGAATTCTCTACCCCAAGAATGGGGGTAGAGGGAAAGGGGGCACAGCGACCTGGTAGTCCCGACATGTCCAGCCTTCATCTGTCTCCTGTCACTCGTCCCTGTCCCTGCCAGCTTCTTTCAGCTCCTCTCCATGTTATCAGAGCCTGTCCCGTCTGTGGAATCCAGCCGGTCAACACGGTTTATGCGGTCAGCTCAAGTGTGAATGTCTTTAGGCAGAACTCCTGTAATCCAGTTTGGCGCATGTTCCGTTATCTCACATCATCCGTTTGCATTTTCTGCCCGCCCCTTGAAGCTTCTCAATTCTCAAACCCAGAACGAGGCCCACATTCGCTGGCCCAGCGTGTAAAGTCCTGCCGGCAGGCACAGCTCCTGTTTCTCCTGACTTCGCACTCGTGGTGATTTCCTCAGAAGTGAGGCTAACGTGTCACTTCTTCACTGAAGTATCTTCCCTGGCCCTTAAGGGAGAACAGGTTGTCTTTTGTGCTCCTTCTGCACCGTACACAATCTTTATTGCAGTATTTGTAACATTTTCCTGATTATTATGCACAAATCCTAGAACCCAGCCCCAGGCCTGCCATTTCATACATGGTCAATTAATGTTTTTGAGTGAGTAAACAGAGCCCTGAAATGTACTGGGATTCCAAGTCTCTGTCTTCCCGGAGCTTCTAGAACTTTGACATAACGTGAATCAAATCATTCTTCTTAGAGTGTTAAGTCTTTACCCAAACCATGAATTTTTGGCTTAGATCTTGAATTCATGTATTACTTCTTTCCTTCAAAACCTTTTTGATTATGAAAGTAGCTTGTACATTTGAAAAATTAGAAAAAGCTAAGTGCAGATACAGATCATCTGGAATTTGATCACGTAGAGGAGATTATCACTCCTACTTGGTATATACTTTCCCAATAAAGAATGTATTTGAATTTTAAACAAAGTTGGACAAATCATACTCTACATACCCTTGGAAAGCTTTTTCCCCTAATAAATTCCCCATTCTTTAACAGATTTCCTTAGTGTGGTTTTTGTAAGGTCTTAAAGACTGTATGGAAACTGTTATGGAAATGTTTTTATGGCATAAAAATACATTTTAAAAAATCATAATTTAGCTAATAGTAGATGCCACACTTTATACACATGTATCTGTTTCCTCCCCTTCCTACCTATGTTTGTGTGTGTTCAAGTAAATATCCAGTTTTATTTTCTTCTAGTTCTTTTCTATTTTCTAATTCATGTATTTAGCTCTTTAGTTTATTTGGGTTTTATTTTAACATCTAGTGAGTAGTAAGAATCATTTTCTTTTCTTCCTAGATGACTTAAAAATTTTTTTTTAATGTTTTAAGAATTATATTCTTTTTCTCCTAAATGACAAAAAATTTTTTAATGTTATTATTTATTATTGAGAGAGCATTCGGATGGGAAGGGTAGACACAGAATCTGAAGCAGGCTCCGGGCTCTGAGCTGTCAGCACAGAGCCCAACGCGGAGCTCGAACTCACAAACCGTGAGATCATGACCTGAGCCAAAGTCTGACGCTTAACTGACTGAGCCACCTGGCGCCCCTCCCCCAGATGACTTTTAACAACACCCCTAGTTGAACGTTTACTCCTGTCCCACTGATGTGAAGTTTTCCTTTTTAATCACATAAGAAAAAAAATTGTGTTTTCTAAAGTTCCTTTTCTGTGTCCTATAAAAAGTACATTCTTGTGCCAGAGCCACTTTACTTTAATTATTGTAACTTTAGAATTTAACATGACAGCACTGCAAATCTTTGCTGTGTTACTTTTTAACTTTGTCTTAATTACGAACCCCCATTTGTGGTAGGAAGAGCCTGGCCTTGGTGCCTGGACCACCTTGCATGTAAGCCCCAATCTCTCCTCCTCATTATCATTAATTAAGCAAATAGCTTAATTTTTTTTTTTTTTTTTGAGCCTCGGATTTCTCTTCCATTTGAAGGCAGATAATCTCTAGGTCAGTGGTTTGGGTGAGGTGGGAGGAGGATCACGAATGGGAAGTGTCTGGCATGCCGTGGGCGCTCAGGAATAATCATGGCCTTTCTGTGTGAACTCTGGAGGGATTGTGTGCGGGTGCCGCCAGTGTCTCTCTGAGGGAGAATCTGGGAAGAACTGACGCCTACATGTTTCTCTCCAGGAACAAAACTCTTTCGTTTGTCTTTTGTATGTTCTTCTGCAAAGGTTTATGCTTTTTCTAACAGGTGCTAAGTATTCCTTGTCAACTTTATCATTGTTATTTGTGCAGTTGACATGATAAAGAATACTTTTTTCCCTATTGTATTTTCTAACTGGTATTCTGTCACGTAGTGGCAAGTGTGGCTTGGGACAAGTGTTTGGACTTGAGTTTTCTTACCCATAA
The DNA here is from genome assembly GCA_004023785.1 of Mungos mungo. Lineage (NCBI taxonomy): Eukaryota > Metazoa > Chordata > Mammalia > Carnivora > Herpestidae > Mungos > Mungos mungo. Next base: position 13,721 of record PISW01006736.1, on the reverse strand, counting down.
AATCTGAGCCCTCTTCCTTTCTTACAGGTGGTTAGTGGGAGGGAATGGGACGTTGTGTGTGATAGCAGATTAGAAACTATAGAACATGAAATCTAGCAGAGAGAAGGTAGGACCTGGCCTCTGTTTGTAATCAGGCCCCCTGCAGTTTTGGGAGCAGGTTCTGCGTGGTCTGTGCCGTGGGGGCGGGGAAGGGTTTCTTTTGAAGGAGACCTAGTCATGGATAGGAGGCTCCACTGGTGCTGGTTTTGGGAAAACCGTTTGGGTCACAGGGAACAAGACGTTGGTGGCATTTGCACTGAGTGAGTTTCAGGTCAGTTATTTCCCAGTGGCGGTGGAGGCAGCTCTGGGACAGTGCCGGCTGGAGGCCTGGCTGGGCTCCCGGTGTGGGTGTGGGTGCTCGGGGTTTTGTTACCTGGTAGCTTGGGGGCGGTGCTGCGAGGCAGCCCGTTATAAATGAGGTTTTCTAGAGTGAAGGAGAGGACTCCTCCTCCCGGAAGCTAAGACCCTCCTTGCTGTTAGTAGCAAGGAGGGTGGTAAACCCTTTGGTGTGACTGGAGTTCATTCATAGAAGATACACATACATTTATCTTATGAAGTTATAGAATAGCAGTTTTTAAACATTGTTTTCAGGTAAATAAATGTTTAAAAAGTGAGTAAAAGGTCATTTTAATTTACCACAGTGCTAATGCTAGGTTCTTTTAAAAAAAATTTTTTTTTGCTTTGATAATTGATAAGCAGTTAAATAGGTTATAAGTGTATCTTTTCTAGTTGCTATTACAGAAAGTATATGTGTGTGTATTTTTAGAAATTGCTAGTGAAATCTTTTTTTATTAAAATTTTTTTAAATATTTGTTTTTGAGAGAGAGAGAGAGAGAGAGGTGAGTGGGAGAGGGGCAGAGAGAGAAGGAGACAGAATCGGAAGCAGGCTCCGGGCTCTGAGCCGTCAGCGCAGAGCCCCATGCGGGGCTTGAACCCACGAACCCAGAGATCATGACCCCAGCCAAAGTCGGATGCTTAACCAACAGAGCCCTCCAGGGGTCTCGCCTAGTGAAATCTGAAACCCACTTTAGGGTAGTATTAAAATAGCCAAGAGAGAAAAGTGTTTTGACTATTGAACAAAAGCACATCCTAATACTGCCACTTAGAATAAAGGTAGCCCGTGAATGGACGGGGACCCCCGGCGGGCGGGCGCGGAGACGACAGCGTGTGACAGAGGGCGCGCCGCCCGCGGACTGACCTCTCCCCTGCTCTGCCCTCCCGCAGGTGGAAGCCGGCGCTGCGCCGCAGCTGGAGCGGGGCGCCCACGGCCGGCGGCGTGGAAGGGAGCGTGAAGCTGCACGAGGGCTCCCAGGTCCTCCTCACGAGCTCCAACGAGATGGGGACCGTTCGGTACGTGGGCCCCACGGACTTTGCTTCCGGGATCTGGCTGGGCCTGGAGCTTCGAAGCGCCAAGGGCAAGAACGACGGAGCGGTGGGAGACACGCGCTACTTCACCTGTAAGCCAAACCATGGAGTGCTGGTCAGGCCGAGCAGAGTCACCTATCGGGGAATAAACGGGTCGAAGCTTGTGGATGAGAGCTGTTGAGTTAACTTCTGCTAAAGTATCAAGTGAGCGCACGTCCGTACATAGGAGAAACAGTCCATGGCAAATGGTTCGTTTATCCAGCCATTGTTCTAGATTTGAAAAGAGCTACCTTCCTAGAAACCATTCTAACGATCCAGAGAGACCCCTTTAAAAAGCGGTCTGAACTGAAGGCATCACGGTTCTCTTAAAACAAGTTCAACATACGCATTTTAAAAAGCTTTTGAAACTTGAGGCCTAAGAACATTCTGAGACTTAGGGGGAAAAAGGATGCCATTAGGTAACCAAGCGACGTTGTTTACTCTGTTTCGTTTTTGCACACAATCCTGGATTTTCCATATGCCGTAGTTGTGAGGGTTTTCACGGGCTTTGGTTAACCTTTGACATTCTCATGGCCTTTCTCTGTCAAGCGTTTTTGGGCTTGTCCTTCCCGTACCAAGAAGGACAACGAGAGGAGAGCAGCTCTGTGATTAGTGTAGTTTTCCTACGTTTGGGTGAGAGCCCTCCCAGCAAGGCCGCACCCACAGGCCGGCTGCAGCCCCGGAGGCGTGGGCCCTTGAGGCCCTTGTGCTGAGCCTCCCACCGTCGCCAGACGAAGAGATGGAAGTTTTGGAGCAGTTCTTCCCTCCCCCGGGTCTCGAACCAGCTGACGAACTGGGGGCCCCTTTCTGACCTTGCCTCTATGCAAAGTGTGTAATCACAGGTGTTTCTTCGGTGCTGGCGACTGCCTCTCCAGCCGAACTCCAGAGTCCCATCATTAGGTTTATGACTTCAAGTCGGAATTGGATTTCTTTGCACATGCTTGTCCGATTCCTTTCTGGACATGTCTCTACAACACACACACGAAGCACTTTTAAAACGTAACGCACTTTCATCAAGGTGGAGAATTTGCCATTATTCCTCCCTGGGATATGAAAAACATTTAGAAAATACTATATTTAAGAGAAGAGAGTAAATTAAGATGTGCTAGGAAGCATATAATAGTTATTCATTTAAACGTCTATAGTTTTTCAGTGTTGTTTGGTTCTGTTCATAAAACTGACGTTGTGTTTGCTATCACTGCCGTGTTTATATTCTCAGTCATTGCAGAATTCAGCCTGTTACAAAACTCCATCACGGTATCAGGTTTTTAGATTTCTTTTTGAGCACATGTTAACAAACTAGCCTTCAAAATAGAGTGATATAATGCAAAACGTTTGTGTCGTGGATATGTATTGACATTTATGTCCTATGTGTAAAGATTTATCTTTTATTGTAGATATTTAGACTTTAAGCTACACAGGAATACTGGAACAGTTTACAGGATTAAAAGTATCCTTTAGAATGGAGCTCGCTTTGTGTTTAGAAATAATACGTTGAAGTATTTTGCAATATACTATTTAAAATCTAAATTCTGTTGCTTTGCTGCCTTTAAAAAAATGTGTGGTATTTCAAATATTGCCAAAGCTATTTTCCTGATATACATTTGAAAAGTATGGCTGCTTTATAATCAAGGAATATTTTTATTGATTAAAGAAAATGCGTGTATTGCAATTCAAAAGTAAACTTATTTTATTATACAGTTTATTTCTTTAAAACTCTATTTATACCTTCATATGAAATTCATGACTGCTCTGAACGTGGGTGTCTGTAATTCTTCCTGTTAAATACGAAACACTCTTAAGTTAGAAACAGTAATGCCAACACTAAGGTCAGAGAAACTGTTGTTCTCATAGATTAGGATTATTAAATCCTCACAATGTATATGGTTACATATACGTACAGGTTAGTTGTTTTCATTTGTGTTTTGCTTATTAAATGTCATTCACAGTTCAGTTCTTGAGCATTAATAAAAAGGGAAGCTGTTTTGGTTTTGGAATGTTATCTTGTCATTTACCCGTCGCGCATGGCCCCTTCTCTTGGTGACTCAGAGCACACGGGCGTCATCTTCCACGGTGGCTTGGGTTTGTCCCATCCCTCTAGTGTCTTAAAAAGTATCATGCTTTTGGGACGCCTGGGTGGCTCAGTTGGTTAAGCTTCCGATTTCAGCTCAGGTCATGAACTCAGGGCTTGTGGGTTCAAGCCCTGCATTGGGTCTGTGCTGACAGCTCAGAGCCTGGAACCTGCTTTGGATTCTGTGTCTCCCTCTCTCTCTGCCCTTGCCCAACTCACACTCTGTCTCTGTCTCTCTCAAAATAAACACAATAAAATTAAAAAAAAAAGTATCATGCTTTCTACTCAATAAGTAAAGTTATATTTTTAGCCACCTTCCTACTGTATCATTTTGAAGGACAGAGAGCCATTTAAGAGAAGAAAGAGGTTTCTACAGCTTTCTAAAATTGTTTAACTTTCTTTTATACCAGTGGGATTTCATTTGTTTATTTAGGGTAGGATCGAATATTTTGAATTTGGATTTAAAAAACATATAAGTAATTATTTGCATTCTACTAAAAACCTTTATTTTTTATTTTAGGGTAACTTGGTGGGAATATTTTTAAGTGCTTGAGTGTTCAGATGCAGACGTTTGCTGACTCAGTACTTGGAGACATTGCAGTCTTGTTCTGAGTGCCTTGCGCCCTCCTCTCCGGAACTACATATGCCCCTCCCATGTTTTATTTTTCTCCTTAGCATTTGCCGTCTTTGGTCATGCCTTTTTGCTTAGCATTATTTCTCTCTTCCCTGGCTAGATGGAGGGGTGGATTTTGACTAGTTCATTGCTTTATCCCTGACACCTGGAGTAATGCTTGGCGCTTAGCGGGTGCTCAGCGAATCCTTGTTGAATGCACAGAGGCAATGAAGGCCGTCGATGGTTCAAAGTAGAGATACTATCTAGCTGGCTGCAGACAGGTGGCCTCGAGAGACCGGGCCCTGGAACAGGTAACTGTGCTGGGGAAGGAAGGAAAGAGGACAAGAAAGGTTAGATTCATGGTAGTCCAGCTTTCCCCCCAAACAGTGACCTGCAGGAGATAGACAGATGCCAGGTGCTGGGTAGGAGAAGGGGATGAAACAACACAGGGTCTCCGAGGCACCTGCAGGTGTGTTTTCTCTGCGGCTAACTTTGAATGTCAAGTTTGAGAGGATGCCAATTCAGAGGATGAAGTAATATATGTGGTCTGGTACTGAGTGCCCACAACGTTGGTTCTGGTGCCAAACGTTTTTATTTCAGACTTTCCTTTCGGACCTATCCATTTAGAATATGTGATAATATTGTTTAAGCCACACTGACCTACGGCTAGAGACCCAGTATGTTAAGCATCATTCTTAATTAAGGACCAGATCTAATAATTGTAACTACTCACTGGACAGTCGTTATCTAAATGACTGACTCAGAGACATAACACGTATCACCACATTACAAGCCAGGAGGAAAATTTTTTATTTTTTTTCATGCCCTTTTTTTCACTATGCTTATAATACAGATACAGTAGTTAATACAAAACTCACATCATCACATATATTTTTAGCAATTATCTAAGAATATTCCTTGACACATAGGCCCTTATTTACAAACAATGTCACACATTAAGCTGCTTGAATAGATGATGGACCTTCCTAGTGACGCTTGTTTGGAGGCTGAAAGTTAAACAGGACACGTTAGGATTTTATTATAAGCAGAATCTGATGCTTCTGCATAGGCAAAAAGAATTTCCTCTCCCAAAATTTTTGCTAATGCTCCTTTTTGCAGGAGGGAAAAAGAATTAGGGTTGATGGGCACATGTTACTCACGTGACTATTTTCATTATGCTCGGTAGAAATGAAGCTGATTTTCTGCTTATGGCCTCTCCCTTGGAGGAGAAGGACACCAAGAGGTGTGGAAACCTTTTCTCCTCTTCTCCCTTTAGACTGTCTTACAGTGAGTGGAATCTTCATGCTAAAGCAGCAGCAGCCTCAACATTTTCACCACGTACTGTGCAGACAGGACAGTGGGGTGTTCGTGGGGGTGTGAGGGGGGCAGGGAGTTCGGAATTAGGTTAGTAAAAAATGAGTGTTAGCTTACAATGGAATCTGTTCCTAAAGATCACTAGTGCCATTTAAGAAAATGCTCGCAAATCTGGCCTAAATTCAGCTCTAAAATCCTAAATGAACAGACAGGTGTGAGGTTTCGGTAGATATCGAGGTATTTGCCCACATGCACGATCTTGGGATTGGGTATTTTGTCAGTTGTTTGAATTGGATAGATGAAATGAAATAGTCTCAGAAATCTACTTGGACTGCACTGAATTTGAATTTTACGCCTTTCTAGAGCGTAGGAAGTGTAAATATTCAGGTGCTGTGTCTTCGTTGGCCCGAACCAATCTCCTAGAGCTTAAGTTCTTTCAGCTCCAGCCCAACGGAGTCGAGGCTGGCTTTCCTCGGACTAGACTTACCTTCTTGAGGTCTGAACTAATTATTCTTCACCTAACAAATCAGATCGACTGACAAAGAAACAAATCGTGTTAAAATGACACACAGAGCTTCAAGCATTCTGTTTGTTCTTTTTCTAAATACGACTTCTGAGATTCAGCTTAAATCTCGGTCCAAGGGTGACTGATATCGGCAGCCCCTGACAGGTCTCGTGATGAAGGAGAGGTGTTACTCTCCAGTACCTTTGGGAAAAAAACATCCTAAGATGGATTTTAAAGTGTATTTTCATAGCCACAAAGTCCCATACTGATGGCAGGGAAAGTGGATTTTGCGATATAGACAATAGAGAAGGGGAGTAAAGTGAAGAACTCTCGTCTCCTTTATTGAGCCTGCCAATGAAAGCAACTTTCTAATAAGAATTCCAACAGGTTATACGTATCAGTTAAAAAGATCGTGATTTTCTCAAATGTTCCTGCCCCTTTCTTGAAGGGAATAGAGTTTAGGGAATAGAGAAATCACAAAGAGTTTCAGGAGGCCTCACGTCACGCTGCCTGGTGTGTGACCAAGGAGAGTCCAGTGTGATACTGGGCACCAGGCTCCTTTCTTGTATGAAACTTCACCAGCTGCTCCCGGTACCTATGTGTGCAAAAAGAATCTGCCTTTAATAATGTTCTGTTTCTTCTGAGAACTATGAAATACTCTATATATATTATTTGAAATAATGCGAAAGGGTTTACATTTTTTTCTCTCAAGGATTAGAGTACTAAAAATGTAGAAAAACTTGCCTGCGGAGTTCACAATATCCTCTTTGGGTAGGACATTTGAACTGGCTCTCTGGAGATTCCCTACTATGGATGCACCGTGAAGCTGGCTATTTACAAACACCTGCCGCCCAGTCACAGTAGGTGTGTCTATGAACCTGAAAAGGGGGATTCTGTCCTACCCTCTTTAGTGCGGAGAGAAACCCCTGTTCTCGGTAAATTCCATGTCATATTTGTTTGGGCCTGCGCCTGACTCGCAGACACCTCTTGGTCCCAAACTTGTGGCTTATTCTGGGCTTCATTCTGTGGCTCTGGGAGTGGAGGGTGGCAGGTGCAAATTGACGGTGGACAGGAAGTGCAGCAGACCTATCGTGAAATATCAGGTGTGGCAACAGAGAACCTTTCAAAGATAAGTTTTATGATTTTACTTTGCCCATAAGTCTGTAGTGGTAGCAGACATAAGAGAAACGAGAGGTGCGGCCCCGAAGGCATGACAGTCATACAAAGAACATGATTCTCGTAGTCCTGCAGCTTCGTTTCTTTTGAAAAACCGATTAACTTTCTTTGCAAATTTTCTGATTTGCTAAAGAGGTCTTTGAATGGAAAGAATAAACAGAACTGAGACTAAACTTCTTTCCGGCCTATTTCTGTATAAAGACTAAACATAATTTGGCTCGCTGATACGGCATACCGAATTAATTGGCTTTGGCTCTCAATGCATTAAGAGTCAAGGTGTCAAAGTTAAGGAAAAGCACACACATGCGCCCACACACCAGTCCTGTCCTACAGATTTTGGGCCGGGTGTTTGGATTTGCCTTACACAGAGCTGAAGTCTCATATTGTGAAATGAACAAGTGAGGGTTCACGTCACTGAGTCACAGGGGTAGGTGAATGCACCTGGGGCTCTTAGCCGCTGCCCGGTCTGCCTGCTGTCTCTCAGGGAGGCGCTGCAAGCTAAACCAGCTAAAATATTATCATCATCTGATACTCATCTTTATTGGCAAATATTAAAATGTAATTATTCTAGTATCTAGCAACATACATTAGTTGCTGAGGCTTAGGGGGAGTTCATTTAATACGACTGCCCTTCAACTAATACCAGTGGACATGTGCCTCTGAGCGAGTGTTGGAGTGATGACAGGATTAATAATTGTAATTGCTTTCAAGGAGGCGGTAGCCTTGGTTGGTAGATAGATGGAGTAAGGGAGATAGTGTGCAAGAGAGGCAGCTGAGAAGCGGACATTGGGCCAGCACGACATACAGACTTTGGTGCTTGCGGTCTTTCTGAGGTTAGCCCGGTAGTGAGTGCATCGTCACATGAAGGAATAACACTTGTTTCACTTTTACTGAATACTGAAGAGCAGGGAAGTCATTGCTTTCATTTTGTGGTTATAGTTCCTGTGCCTTCCTGGACCCCCCCCCCCTCCACCCCTATTGTAGGTAATAGTCTCTTCTTACACTGAACTTTTCCAACTGTTTCAAAGTTAGAGCTAAAAATAGCTTTGTGCTTGGGTAGAGCATTTAAAGTTCAATACACCTACTCAGGATACCAAAGGAAAATAGAATCTTAATAGAAGCGTTACTGTTTGTTCTCAATAATTCTCTTTTCTTTTAGGGCATCCTGCGGAGGATGACGGGAATGCTGGGTTTTGTTTCACATGTTCGCACAACATAGGCAACCATCTGCTGTGGTGAACTTAGCAAAGTCAAACTGTATGTTCTTCGGGGACCCATTTAAAGAGTCATTAGCTAAAGACAGGTTGACAACACACTTCATACAGTTTTATGAATCTTGTCATGGGGAGTCTGTTATCAAGGGGAGTCTGAACAAAGCTCATGTGAATGTTCATCTTGCTCTTACTGGAGAGAACCTATTAACGTAGGTTCTGATCACTGAGAATTTCTTAGTGGAGTAAAGTTCGTCTGCAGCTCTATCATCTTTTATGGCCATAGAGCTTGCCAAGTATGATATGAAGAAGCTAGAAAGTTTTTAAAAAATTACTCAACTGTTCAAATGTCTTCTTTTATGTGGTGTTTAACATTTAGATTGAGTTCTAAGTGTGGTAGAGTCTTCATATTCTTTTGAGCTGGAAAGGACTGGGCTCTAGTAGGTTCTTGCTGCTATTCCTGAACAAGCCACAGCTGAAACCAAACGTGGCACAAACAGGAGAACCAGGAGGCCCAGGGGGCTGGGTACAAGGGCAGGGACCCAGACGCACATTCCGACTTTGGAGCTTCTCCCCACGCCCTGCCCAGATCACTTGGGACGTGAGGAGGCATGGGAGGACATGCCTGTGCTCATATACGCTCGGTAATCTCCCCGAGGGGCAGCGAGGAAGGGAAGCCATTCTCCCCATTGTACATGGAGGCGCTGAGGTCCAGGCAGATCCAATGCCCCACAGAGAGCTGGGACTCGCACCCTCACTGGTGGGAGAGAATCCAGTCTTCTGACTACTAAGTAGATCATACTCTTTAAGAAAAATTTATCCCTGCTCTTTTGATTTGCTACAGTTTTGAGGTGCCACATATTAAACTGGTCATCCCCTCACAGATTGCCAATTTCCCGATAGTACCATCGTGAACTTTTGGCGCGCTTCCTTATAGATATGGAATACAAGTAAGTTATTCTAGCTAATGGCTTAATTAGCATGGCTTCTCTAAACTCTAATTGTGCCTGTTCATGCTCTAGGTAGGATTCTTCCATCATAGTCAGTAGATAGAGCATCCATAGCATCTGTATGAATTGCCATAGCCGTGTGGCTGAGGCAGTACTGAGTAGACAAATAGTTCGGATTAATTTTGTGGTGATATCTGGGACTTACAGTGAGTTAAATGAAACATCTTGAGGTCATCGTATCTCAGTGTGGAGGTGTTTATTTACTTATCCACGTATACAGGCTTTTAAGACTTGACTATCATTTACATGAAAATTGATACCAATGAAGACAATTAGCATCAGCAAATCAAACTCAGTGGTAGTAAGGCACGACCTGAAAATGTAATGGATTTATAGTTTTTAAGAAGAGACAGGGATACAGTTTCCGGCCCCCTCCCCCCGCCCCCGCCCATTAATGACAATAGTGTTGGCTGTTTAACCATGTAGCATGCTCCCTGTTTAACTGGTTACTGGTGTTACAGATCTAAAATGAAGTAGTTCTTCTCCGTTTTTGTCAGCTCCCCTGTCATTATCCTTTAGAAGAGTGTTTCTCAAAGTATCCTTCTTGGGCTCCTTTAGGTGGTTTGTGAGTTCATGTTTATATAATTGGACTGTTTAGTTTTGTGCCTGGCCTGAGCCAGAACTGTACCGGTATTTTTGGCAGTTAAGGTAAAGGAAAAATGGCATTCAGGGTATCAGATGCGCAGAACCACTGACTAGGGAAGGCGTCTGCCGTAGAAAGAATGGACACCCGTCCAGTATTGGCCTGGAGCGGAATGGCTTTCCCACATCCAAAGTGGTACTTGTGATGTAGGCGAAAGCGGGCAGGTGGGGGGACAGGTGGCTGTATACAGACAGTCCTTTTGTGCTCGGGAATGCTCAGAGCCTAGCAAGTAGAGGATGCTTTCCTCCCAAAGCAACGTTTTGGTGCCACTACCACCAGGAAGGAAGCAGGATGTGAAGATGCACCGAGAAAGCATTGTTGTGTATGTGTCAAATTCAACAGGCCCCCAATTCGTTTTCGTGGAAATAAATGTCATGTGTGAAAACCCAGTTCAGAGCCCCCACGGTACCATGCCAGTGTCAGTCTCTGCACGCCACTGCCCTGCAGCCCCTCTCCTCTCGGCCCCCCGGAAGAAGAATTCTGTGTTTTGGTCTGCGTGTCGGTAGCTATACAAACGATGCTATGTAAGTGTGAGCAAGTCTGTGTCCCCTGGTCCCCCGGGATCACACGATGCGGGGGACTAACAAGGTGAACCCTGGAAGGGAGGACAGTGCACCCCTCCTCAGGACCACCTGTTATTCCAGTGGCCCGCCCGTCACCTGCGGGTGGACATGTCAGTGTGGTAACCTTCGTAATGGAAACTGTTTGAAGGTTTTGGCCAGGGGTGTATTGATAGGCCCATGAAGGGATGGGTTTCTGTGTTTCAATCTATCACTGCTGCTTAAGATTTTTGCTTTTAAATGATCAGAGTTTATTTTAATTAGTGGAAAGTTTTAAATTAAGTAAGTAAGTAAGTAAGTAAGTAATAATTCAAATCTCAAGTTTTCAATCCAGTAGGAATCTTCACACTCAGTCATTCCCTTTTTAGTAGGAGGGTTTTCTTAAGGCATGAGGTATATTAGCAGGATGTTTGACTCTCTGCATCTGGACATACAGTGTTTTGTGTCATACTCAAGGTGCGCTGAATACCTGCTTTTCATTCACATGAGTATATTCACATTTTCTTTATGGTACCGTGACTATTCACGTTTTGACAATCGTTGAATCCGCGCAACCGGAAGCATCCGGACATCATCTAAAGGGACATTTCAGTTAGTTGTGTCCGATTTGTCCTCGCCCGGTAAAGAATGAATGCCTTTCCCCATGCCAGCTCATTACAAGTAACTCCTTTATTTCTGTTCCTTCCCCCCCTTCAAGTGGTCCCAGTCCACATCAACAAGGTAAGGAGACACCCACGACTCCCACTATGAGACACAGAAGCAGCAGATGCTGACTGCACTGAGGCAGAGCACACACAGTTTGAGAGAAGCAGGAGGAAGTATACAGCAAGTGCCACCAAATCGGGGCCTTGTGTTTATCACTCATCTTTACGAGATTTTCTTCCTTTGAAAGAATGAGATGAACCCATGCTCGAAACGTTTTCCTAAAGCATTTTGAAAATATAGCTGTTGGAAACAAGTTGGCACAAAATGAAAAGTGACATTTGGTCTCTGGTTGTAGGGGAGCCATTACCTGTCCCTCCTCCATGGGCTCAGGGTTCCCAAGGAAGGTAAATGAGTGGTCGCAGGGCTCAGGGCCCAGGCTGGTTTTTCAGAATGGTGTCCTCATAATGACCGGTTCCAGGGGCAGGGGTGGCCTCCAACGGTAAGCCCTGTTGCTGGTAGCCATAGTTGACATTTCCACACGGGAAGTGACGTAGCCTGAAGAGAGGCACTTCCTTCATGTTGGCAGTCAGCGAGGATGGTTCTAGGAGCAGAGAGGCGCCTGGAAGTCTGGCAGGTGCAGCGTTCGGTGGGGCGGCACAGCCTCCCTCATGCCCCACGTTTCCCCTCTCGTGGTGCTCCTTCTTTGCTGGGGGATTGTTCTTTTTGGTGGGTTTCTCTGTAAACCAGGAGCCATAAGTTGGATTCCATAGGCTGGTGGGTTTGTTTCTGGATCCCTGGACTTTGTGCAGCTCGGACGGTGGGTTGGACTGAGAGAATGCCATATTAACATGTCCCCCTTCCACGGCGGGCCCTCTGGTCATGCGAACAGAGAGCTCTGCAGCCGTGGGTTTCTTGGAGGCTTTGCCAGAGGAAGTGGAAGGCAGGGGGGGCGGGGCTGCTGGATCCTGCCCTTCCTCCCGTTTACCTTGTGGAGGAGAGACTAGGAGAGGGGGAATCCCTTCCGGGTCTTGGGGCCTCATGGGCACCTTCTCCTCCTCTTCCACGAGTGGGCCGTACTCTATGGGCAAAGCAGTGTTGATCACATCTGGGTCCTACAGGTGAGAGAAACAAACCGATTAAGATGCTGAATCACAGACCAGAATTGTTGGATCTGGAAGGTCCCTTAGTGGTGTTCTCGTCCAGACTTCTTTGATAGACGAGGAAACTATTCGTGTTTATTGGGGATCTATTAGCTCCTAGGCAGTGGGGAATAGGAGGTGAACGGGAAATCATCCTCATCCTGGAAGAGCTCACAGGGGACACCCTAGTTTAGAAGTGTCACAGGGGGAGGGGATTGGGACAGGCCATGCAGAGAGCACCTTTGGGCACATCTTACAGATTCATGGATTTAAAAAAATACATAAATCAATTTAAAAATGATTCTATTCCCAATAAAATCCTTCAACTAAAAAGGTCTGTGTGTTTGACTTTAAGTGTGCGTGTGCGTGAGTGCACGTGCGCGTGTGTGTGTGTGCACGACAAGGGGGAGAGGAGACACACGCTGTGTTCGCTTACAAGATTTACCTCCTCTCTTCCTAGCTACCTTCCATTTTCATCACATCTGACTGGGCTACACTTGATTATAACTTTTTGCTGTTCCATCTTCCTATGTGCAGATAACACAGTGGTGCTTTTCCTGGCCTGGAGGCTCAGGCCTTTGGAGAAAGCCACAAAATGCGGCGGTGCTGTGAGGAAAACCACTTACGCAGCCGACTTTGTGCTAGATCATTTTTACAGCAATGGACTATAAGGTAGAAAGGCAGAGACAGTTGCCAGAGATTTGAAGAAAATTTGTGGAAGGAAGCCTAAACGTGGGGGAGTTTAATTCTTTAATATTTTATGCAAATTGGGAAAGCCCTTGCTTCAGTTTCGCAGAACAGCACATGGGTTCAGTATTCATCAACAAGGAGCATAAGAATAAAAAGAACTCCATTCTGGCTCTCTTATTCTTTAGTTCTTTCCCTGTTAATTATTAATCTCCATGGGGAGTCATTCAAAATATGCTTGTACAGAATTACCTGCTTTTAATAGGGATGTTATATATTTTGGAAACAAATTACTCCAAAGTGTGTGTGTGTGTGTGTGTGTGTGTGTGTGTATTTAACTGGGTATATTCCATTAGTATTACAACGTAATAACCTAAAATGCTATTCATTGAACACCAAGGTTTCTGAAAGAACCTCAAATAACTTGATAAATGATGTCCATGTAGATAAATGCCAGCGCCCTCACTTTTGAGCTGAAGATGGTGGAAGGGGGAGACTCGTGCTGGGAACAAAGGGTGTGGCTTGAACATGTATGTGTCTCCTGTCACAGCCTAGGTGATTTAGAGATGTAGTGGCTCATTGTCCAACTTCTGAACTACTCTCCAGAGTTAGACATCCCGGCAGAGTGAGAGCAGAGAGAGGGAAAGATGTGTGGAGAGGAGGCACTGCCACAGGGAGGGAGCATCCCTGAAGGGTCAGCTGGC